>CM032464.1:23976186-24176185 GCA_019059595.1 Marasmia exigua | reverse complement strand
TTCTGTGCTTACAGTTCCGCTGGTATTTCTGTACTCGTAGGTACTGTAGAGTGCATACCTACATACAAATGAAATGTACCTTGCAGTATTTTAATGACAGGTCAAATTAGTTTGCGTATGTAGTATCTACCTGCTGTGAGATTTATGTTATATATATTTTTAACTGAGGATACTCTTCATCTCTTTTATAACGTATTGTGAAATTTAATATTCGTATTTGTGAAATTTAATATTGCATTTTTGGCTTTTTTTGTATTTGTGACATTTAATATTGCATTTATGCCATTTAATTTATATTTTTTCATTTAATTATTCGTTTCTCTATTGCGGACATGTTTTTCTAATTTAATTTATCTTGTATTATTATTGTTAATGTGAATTATTCTTATTATGTAATTATGTATGATGACTTGTTGGTGTGTTGGAATTTTCGTATTCTGTTAACTGACATGTAAATGATTAAATAAATAAATAACCGACTTCAAAAACGACATGTATATATATATATATATATATATATATATATATATATATATATATATATATATATATATATATATATATATATATATTTGTTTGTTCGCCGATTACTTTGCCATTAATGAACCGATTTAGATGATTCCTTTTTAGTTGGAAAGTAGATTGGTACCATGATCAGGATATTATTTTAATATCTTTTTACAAAACTGCACCAGTATTTACGCCTGACTGTATTAATTTTGTGGCTCTGCTGATCAACTCCTCAACGGTAAGGAGTTAAAGAATAACTCTTTCAATACTGTACTCTCAATTAGTTTTGTATTTATTTGACGAGAATGGAAGAGGGGGGGCTGCCAAAATAAGTCACAAAAAATTGGAAAACAATTATTTTGCGAAAAAAAAAACCGCCTTCAAAAACCACGAACCAAAAGGTGTACGATAAAATTCGCCTAATCCCTGTTGAATAATTGAATGTTGTATTCAATTACAAGATAGGATTGGGCCGCGACTTCGGGTACACCTTTTCTCGAGTGTTATAAAATGTTACTTGAAGAGTATAAAGTGTCAAAAATATTATTTTACACTTTTTACTTCGTGGCTTTTGAAGGTGGTTTTGTTTTCGCAAAAAAAATTGTATATGAGGTAACTTAGACTATGATCCACTGTGGTAATACCTCCAACCAATTACGGCTACGGCGGCCATTCTCAACGATCAGCCACATACGCAAAATAATATAATATAATATAATATAATTCTCACAACATCTCATACGTTGACCTGATTCCATACTAAGTAGCTTAAGCACTTGTGTTACAGATATCAGACAACAGAGGAACACAAATATATACTTAAATACATATATTACACCCAGACACTGAATAAACACAAGTGTTCATCGCACGAATGTTTGTCCAGGGTGGGGATCGAACCCACGACCTTTGGCGTAAGAGGCAGGGTCACTACCAATTGCGCCATCCGGTCAGTCGTCAAAATATATTATAGTGCTCAAGTGTGTGCGCAAACACAAGTGCACTCACTATTCCCTTACCCTCATATTCCTATGGGACACCGTCGTGACACGACCGGAGTGGGATTGGGCGCAGGATCAACGGCTTAACGTGCTTTCCGAGGCACAGGGGTACATGACCGCCGACTTCCAGACTCCCGGCTTACACTAAGAATTTCTTACCGAAATCTTAGACAAATTTCTGGCCAGACCCAGGGATCGAACCCGGAATTTCTTTCGCAGCCGCGCTTTAAATTGTGACCCACTAACCACTGCGCCACCGAGGCAGTCGTGATAATAACATTGAAGTGACCAACACTGGATCACGGTACGAGAGTGTAGGTTTCCGCCGAGCTAATGGTCGTAATAAAACACAATATAACAACAACAATTCGTGACAGCTTGAAAACTACGAATGCACCGCCTAATTTATCTTCTTCAAAAAGCGACCATTTTAAACAATTTTTGATGCAGTATTTTTCCAATCTTTAGTTTCCATTTAAAATATTACTGAATACGTAAGGGTGTTCTATAAATAATTCAAAAGCGTGTTCCGCGAAAATTGGCAAGTTGAGTACAACATTTTGCAGTTGATTGGCAATCTCATTAAGAAAACAAACTTTTATAAAAGTTGTTTTTAATGGGCAATCGAGTAAGCAAACGTCACCCATGGACATCCGCAGTACCAAAATATTTAATGGTTTAATTGGTAGAACATTCACCCTGATTGTGGAAGGTGTGGGTTCGAGTCCCGCCTGAAAACGAGATGAAATTACCAAAAGATTTTTCTAGCTTTTCCTTTGGGACTAACGAGTGAACTATACAGACTGACTCAAAGAACCAGTTTCATCGATCTATTTTATCAAATAAGTGCACAAATCTACCCTTTTGTATTAATAGCGACACGAACCCATTAAATTATGTTATAGTCAACTGATGCTGAACTGTTATGGACTAGATTTCAATTTCCAATTCGAGTAGAAGAGGAAAAAGCTGGCAGACCACTTGGCTCCACTGGTGTTTGGTATCTATGTGCGGCAGCAATGGCTTACCGTCAGTTGATCCGTCTGTTTGATCTGCCACATAAAAAAAACTACAAATTTAAGTAGTTACATGCTTAATTTGTATAATTTTATGCAACATTTATTATACTTGATCCTACTCCCAATCCTTCACCGTGCTACTGACTACATCTCTATCTGACTGTGGAATGTTTTACCTATGTCAATAAGACAATCCACTTCCCTACCCATCTTTAAAGCCCAAATTAAATTACATTTCCTTAACCTTTGAGACCACTGTTCCACTTCCTCTCCCCCATCTCTTTATGTCCTTTGATTAAAATCATTCGTATGCTTTGAGATTTTACAAGCTTTTATTTATTATTGTAGTTGCAATATTTACCTATATTCAATTCAATATATGTGGGATGGGGTTTCAAATAATTCCAAGGACTTGGGAATAAGCAATACTGTATTTATAAGCGTCGTCTTTACACCGTCTTTACATCGTCGCCGGCCATTCGTCGTCTTTCTCACTCTCGCACGTCATTCAATTCAAACATCGAACTCATACACGTTCCTTGCCATGAATCTACCGATCACTAATCCTACATATATTATGTTGTCTTAGTGTATTCATAATTTGTTTACGTATTTATATTTAAACTTTCAGTGTAAGTATATAAATATTAAAATCGCACCTTCATCAAGTCTCCTTACCCGAAGGTTGTCTGGAAGAGATCACTCATGCCGCCTTCCTTGAACATATACCTAGTTACAAGTTTTGTTAGTTTGAGTGCAATAAAAGTATATATATTTATTAATACTTGGGACTATTCCAGGCAAACATGTATGTAACCTTAAAGCCCGTGGCACACCTTCACCTGCTGCGGAATATCACATTATATTATCGACACCTTTTGACAGCAGCGCCTCTAGACTTTGATCTCGAACTATTCGAAGATCCTTGTTGTTTTCGGTGACATATATGGTTGGTTAGTTCACGATCAAAACGTTAGGGGCGCTGCTAAAAGTGGTCTCTTTTTTCCTATAATCCTTTAAATGTAGCTCGATTAGACTGACAGCTATTGGTGTTACAGAAATATTATCTTTAGGTCTAACGGCCGCACTCAAAGTCGTCAAATTAACTTTAATTGGTACGTAAGAAAACATATTGACACTTATATCAATACACAATAAGACTCTCCATAATTAAGAAAGTGGTGAAGATTTAGCGTAATTGACGTCTCTGAGTGCGGCAGTTAGTATATAATAATAAAAATCTATGGAATGAAACTTGGTTAAAATGATAAACTTTATGTGTATTGAAATAAAGGTCATGTAACAGTTGTCATTCTAATCAAGACCGACCAAAATCGGAAGGCACTTCAGTGACATTGACATGGGGTCGCTGTACAATATATTTTCTATCGAAAAATGCCAAAGGAACTGACACTTGTTAAGGAAACAGCGTTAGTTTCGACTTTTGCCACGTGCCAATTAACCGTGATTGGACATAGGTATACAATATTATTTGTCAGATGTCATCGGCGCAGATGGGTGTAACCGCGCTCAGAAAGAGATGGCATTACAGGCAATAGGGAATTCTCCTATTTTTTCCAATATTTTTTACAATGCTCATATATATCAGATAATCAAGCATTATTTTTATTTCTGCAAAATATGCCTGCTAAATGTTATAAAAAATTTATCAAAAATTTGACGTAAAATATACGCGCTAAAACACCGACCGCCATGATGGTGACGGCGCATGACGTCACTATAACTAAATCAAAGGGCATTGAACTAAAATTGAGAAATGTCCAAATTTCGATGAACGTTGTAGGTAAGTAAACAAAGATGTCAAAAAGATGTTTTAGTATAATGACGTCACATCATGGCGGTCGGCGTTTGAAATCACGTGACATTTAGATACTAAAACCTCAATTTTGATTTTGAAAAATAAAATTTATCTTAGGATTTCATGGGAAAATAACGTTATATTTGCATTTCCCGTGATGAAAACTATACAAGTAATATAATTTCATAATTTATTGTTGATAGATGAAAATGGCCTATTCTATGCGCCAAAAGAGGCATTTTCGCTCGTTACATTTCTTATACGTTATAACGGCCCAGAAGCACAGAATAATACCTATAAACCAGCAGTATGGTCCAATGAGGTGTGCTACGGGCTTAATGGCGCTCCGTGTGGGAGCAGTTATAATAATAGAACATTTTGTTAGGTAACATTTTGTTTTGCAGATTGACATGTTATAACAGTGATCGTGTTACACAATGTGTTGTAGCGTCATATAACTATGTTGGAGCAACTTTACTTGTTCGCTTCTAGGGCATCAGATATTTTTAACTGAACGTAGGGTAGGATATTTATATTCTTAGTATTGGTAGCTTTAAGTTACGGTCATTCAAGTGTTATGTATGATACATCTTGCACAAGGGTACTATACTGATGCCTACTCTTCTTACTCTCAGTAACTACCCGCACTCAGAGACGTCATTTAAGCTAATGTTCATTAAGTAAATAACACACTTAAAAATTTCATCTCGTGTTCAGGTGTTCATGTCGAATCTAGTACTTACAAATTCCGTCGGCTTTAGGTATGCGTTCAGTGGTCTAATTGGTATAACACCCACCCGGATTGTGGAAGGTGTGGGTTCGAGTCCCGCCTTAACACGAGATGAAATTTTCAAGTGTGTTATTTACTTAAGAATAAATTGCAAAAGATTGCTATAAAAATATTTACTAATGTACATTAACTTTAGTATCGGTAGTCTTTATGCGTATCAAAATAAGGGTCAATATTTTTTCTTAAGTAGCCAACTAAGTTAATCAACTACTCTTAGTTGATTAACTTAGTTGGCTACTAAATAAGGGTCAATATTTTTTCTTAAGTAGCCAACTAAGTTAATCAACTACTCTTAGTTGATTAACTTAGTTGGCTACTTAAGAAAAAATATTGACCCTTATTTTGATACGCATAAAGACTACCGATACTAAAGTTAATGTACATTAGTAAATATTTTTACACACACTCAGAGGAGTGTGTCAGTAAGTGAGTATTATAAGAGTTAGAATAGGATCTACACTAGGATCTTTGATATACGGCTGCCTCGGTGGCGCAGTGGTAAGTGGGTCGCATTTTAAAGCGAAGACTGCGCAGGAGGCCTCGGGTTCGATTCCCGGGTCGTGCCATGGGAGTGCACTTGTGTTTGCGCACACACTTGAGCACTCTGATGTATCGAAATATCACCCAACTATATAAAACACTATGGACGCAATAAAGATATTGAGTATAGATTTTTTTTTTGGTCAATAGGCTAACGCTTGACCACCATCGAACCTGATGGAAACTGACGATGAGGTCTAGGATGATACGCGTTTGCCTAAAAGTGGCCTCTTGCTTTAAACATTTTCAGACTATAGTAGTAGTAGAAAAATAGACCTCGGCATTTCAGTGATATATTTTTTAATTTCATAATTTTTCGGACTTATGCACTTCTGTTACTGTACTGGCAATCATATTGTCGCCTCTTTTCCCACTAGCTTTTGGATACAAATACGTGATGCTTACTATAATATTCATAGTTTCATAATTTAGAAGCTGGTGTGAGGCAGCCAAGTTCCACAGGTACTCCGAGCTCTAATGGAAAAATCAATTTGTAACTGAATGACTACTTAACCTACATTTCGTGTGAGGTTAGTAAGTATATTTTTTGTGAGTGGAGAAAGGCACCCTCAAAGTCCTGTCAGGAAGACGGTAGAATGAAACCCCAGTTCAGTGTGCTATTGTTATTGAACAGACACTTGAGACAGGCTACTTAAGGTTTCGGTAACTTTCCTTGCGCGATGTAAAAAGGCACAGTGACATCTACCGAAACAATGCCGAACCGCCTGCTTTATTTCCTTATTCAGCCTCTTCAAAGATGCTTGCAAGTGTTGTGTTAAACTGATTCTCCTCTTTCCAGGTGATAACAGCAAGTCGGTGTCTCGTGTTGTGTGCCGACAGCCGCGGCGAGATGGAGTCATGGGCTGGCGCGCTGCGGGGTGCGCTGCACCGCGGCGCCGACGTCGCCGACCTGGTCGCGAGGCTGTCTTCAGGAGACCACAGCTGGTATGTGTCTTGTGCTGTATGCTAACAGTGACTTGTAGTCTTGTGCTGTGTGCCAAGAGCTGCGGCAAGATAGAATCATGTGCGGCGCCGACGTTGCCGACCTGGTCCCAAGCCTGTCTTCAGGAGACCACAGCTGGTATGTGTCTTGTGCTGTATGCTAACAGTGACTTGTAGTCTTGTGCTGTGTGCCAAAAGCTGCGGCGAGATAGAGTCATGTGCGGCGCCGACGTCGCCGACCTGGTCCCAAGCCTGTCTTCAGGAGACAACAGCTGATATGTGTCTAGTGGTGTATGCTAACAGTGAGTCGTAGTCTAGTGCTGTACGTCGAGAGCTGCGGTGAAATAGAGTCATGTGCGGCGCCGACGTCGCCGACCTGGTCCCAATGCTGTCTTCAGGAGACCACAGCTGGTATGCGTCTAGTGTTATATGCTAACAGTGAATCGTAGTCTAGTGCTGTGCGCCGAGAGCCGCGGCGAGATAGAGTCGTGTGCGGCGCCGACGTCGCCGACCTGGTCCTGAGGCTGTCATTAGGGGACCACACCTGGTACATATGTGTCTAGTGCTGTACGATAACAGCAAGTCATAATCTCGAGCTGTGCGCCTAGAGCCTCGGCGAGGTGGAGTAGTGAGCAATCAATCAATCAATCAAATAATTCTTTATTTGCATAGGCTTGTATACAGCACTTACAAATCGTCATACATTTTAATGACTTAAAACTATTTATAAGTACTTATGTATAATTTACATGTCAATACATATATATGTTGATACATAAAATATACTAAAGAAATAAATAAACATAATGCGATTCTACCACCGGCTCGGAAAGTTGTTTCTGGTCGAGAAGATCCGGCAAGAAACTCGCCAGTTACTCTTTTTAATCGCCAAACTTTCATACAATGTTGTGTCATCATCATACCAAGCCATACAGTTTAATTGTTACACAAAATAAAATAAAGGAAATAATAATAAAATAAATATTATGAGGTAAACCGAAGCAGACCAGTCCCCAAAGGTGGCACCTGTTCACAAGTATGACGTACGTGTCAGCCATCATTTCACTCAACCATATTAGAGGGAATGTAATGACCCGCCACATAGCGCCACCACCTCAGAGACATTTGAGTGAGCATGACTACTTAGGTTCCCCTCATAGGTCACTAAGAGTAGTAGTTACTTAATCCAGACTAATAAACTGCAGGACGAGGTGTACAATAGTAGGTGGTTAGCATCTTGTCAATTATTGAATAATCAATATAAATCAATTTTTATACATTCAAAATCAAAAATGTCTTTATTCAATAAAGAACATTTATGAATGTCAAATATTATGGTAATTACAATTTTCATTCTTATACAAATTATGATTACAGTGACAGTATGATATACAATGCTTATAATCAATATCGTTTAGATAAATCGTCAATGAAAAATTATGAAATGAATTATACATTAGAGGACAGGCGAAGAGATCAACATGTCCAGGAATCCTTATCATTCAAATAATCCTCTACTTTATAGTAGCCTTTCTGCATTAGGCAGTTTTTTACATGCAACTTAAACTTATGTACCGGTAAATCAATAATATTTTGAGGTAACTTATTAAACATTCTAATGCTCAATCCTACAAATGAACTTCCAATTTTATGAAGTCTTAGATTTGGGACAGCAAGCCTATGTTTATTTCGCGTGTTAAAGCTATGAAAATCAGATTTTTGCGAGTAAAGGTGCAAGTTCTTGCGTACAAACATAATACAATCAAAAATGTATTGAGATGATACGGTTAAAATATTGATTTCCTTGAATACTTCTCTGAGTGAGTCACGTGATCTAAGACCGTAGATGGCACTGGATGGCCCTCTTCTGCAAAATGAAGATGGCTTGTAAGTCAGCACCGGATCCCCACAGTAGTAGACCATATGACATCAGACTATGAAAATAGCTAAAATAAACCAGTCTCGCTGTCTCGATATCAGTCAGATTCCTTATCTTTCTAACTGCATATGCAGCTGAACTAAGTCTTCCTGCCAAGACAGCAATATGAGGGCTCCATTGCAATTTTGTATCCAGAGTGATATCTAGAAAAACTGTGGAGTTTATGACTTCGATAGGTTCGTTATTCATGACAATATTCATTTTGACCTGCCTTACATTAGGCATTGTGAACTTAACACATTTTGTTTTCTTTGAATTAAGAACCAAGTTATTATAAGTAAACCACTGTAGTACTTGAGAGAGTGTGTTATTTACTTCGTCAACATTTTTCTTTTGCCTATCAACCTCAAAAATCAAGGATGTATCGTCAGCAAATAACACTATCTCACATAGATCATTGGTATAGTAAGGAAGGTCATTTATATAGATTAAAAAGAGCAAGGGCCCCAATATAGAGCCCTGGGGCACACCCATGGTTAGAGGGGCGCCAGAAGAGTTAGTTCCATTGACATTGACCTTCTGAATCCTATCTGATAAGTAAGATTTGATTAGACTTAGTGAGGTGTCTATGACACCGTAATGCTGTAACTTCATCAGCAATGTTTCATGATTGACGCAATCGAATGCTTTAGACAAATCACAGAATATTCCAATAGCATCTCGCTTTTTCTCCCACGCATCAAATACATGTTTGATAAGCGCCACTCCAGCATCAGTAGTGGATTTCCCTTTTGTGAATCCAAATTGCTTACTGTGCAATATTTTATTCAGGTTTAAATGAGCCAATAACTGAGTAAATATTACTTTTTCAAAAATTTTGCTGAGAGCAGGCAGTATAGAAATAGGTCTGAAGTTAGACGGGACACTTTTCTCACCCGACTTGAATAACGGTATTATTTTACTGTATTTCATCATATCGGGAAATTGACCGTCGTCAACACATTTATTAAATATTATTGCTAAGTGGGGTGCGATAGAATGTATTATATTTTTGATTATATCTACCGAGATGCCCCATAAAGCCTCAGTCGGTTTCATATTTAATTCTTTGAATGTTTTTAAAATTATATTAGAATTGACATGATTGAATCTAAAAGGCGTGTTGCACTTATCAACATGAGACCTGAGGAGAGAAGCAGCGAGATGTGGACTGGAATTCAATTGATTGGTTGTTGTGACTGGTATATTAGAAAAGAAAGACTGAAATGTTTCTGCTACTTCAGAGTCAGAAACAAGTGATTTGCCATCAATTTTAAGAGAGAGCTTGTTGTCTTTTGTTTTATTTTTACAAGTCTCTTTATTTATTATCTTCCATGAGATTTTACTTTTATTAGGGGATTTTATTATTTTGTCTTTAAAATAATTTGATTTTGCCATTGCACATACTTTTTTGAATAATTTTGAGTATGTTCTGACATATTCAATTAAATTAGCGTTTTCAGAATTGGCTTTGATATCATATAATTCAAACAGCCTCTTTCTGCTTTTATGGATGCCTGTAGTGGCCCAGTCACTGAATTTAGTTTTAGAAGTATCTAATTTAATTGATTTTTTAGTGAAAATCTGATTATATTCTTTTTCAACCACATTAAAAAGCATATTATAAAGCTGATTAGCATTTCCATCGTGACATGATAATGCCTGTACCTTTCTAGAAATATTTTCTTTAAATTTTTCTTTACGGTTTACAGTTATTGGCCTGCACACAAAGCTACATGAAGACGCTCCATGACTGTATTCAAACATTACTAGTTGTTTACTATGATCTGAGTTTATGAAGTTTATTATGGACTTGTCTAATACATCACAGTTACAAAATATGTTATCTAAGCAAGTAGCTGTGGTGGGGGTTACTCGTGTGGGTTCGTTAAAAAGATGATATAAATTGAATGATCTGAAAAGATTCAGAAACCGCACTGAGTTCTGAGAATCATCTAAAATATTGATGTTAAAATCCCCGCACACAACCACTTTTTTATTAGATGAACATATTTTTCTTAATACTTCTTCCATAATGGATTCAAATGAAGGAAAATTCCCAGATGGAGGCCTGTACACACAAACAATGACATGTCGTTCAAGCTCCGCACATGCTAGCTCAATAGTTCGCTCAAGTGAAAGTGAAACGACATCTTTGCGTTCTTTATATTTAATGGAATTATTTAATAAAATTAGTGACCCGCCTCTGATTGCAGACTTTCTCGTGAACGAACTACCGACGCTGTAGTTGTCAATATTAATAATTAATTCATACTGTCTTAACCAGTGTTCCGTAATACATAATACATGGACATTCATTTTATTTAAAAATAATTCCAATTCAAGTAATTTGCCAGACAAACCCTGTATATTCTGATGAATAAGGTTTAGATTTTTAGGGTTTCTTTTTGTCATTGGTTTGCAAGAGGATTCCTCTATTGTCTCACATTGTAATTTAAATCATTTGGAATAAAATTATTTTGGGTAATCAAATTATTAATATTAAATGCTAACAGAGTAGCTATTTCTTTTTTAATTTTATCAGGCAAATAAAAAGTTTTGCCAGTCAACAAAAACTTATTATCTATAAATTTATTTGTGTCAAAAAACACAAATTTGTCACTATGACTAAAGGTCAGGTTGTATAATAATGTATTCAATAAATGAATACTGTTATTTTGGCTAGGTGTGTAGTACCTAGAAAAAGGGAAGGCACACAAAAATATTTTTTTTACATGAAGCTCACAAAGGGTTGAGAATCTCTGAAGAAAATCTCTTTTCCTTATTTCTAAGGAATTCCCAATCATTAGTATGATTATTGAATTCTTACTAAATGTACACTTACTCATCTTGTCAATAATTTGCTCTAATGAAGCGTTAGGCATACAATAATTTGTTACCATACATTTACATTTCTCATTTAGAAGAGGTCCACAACCAACTCCAATCCTATCAGAAAAAATTGTTACATTATTATTAGTATTGTTCATTACTGATGACAATAAGTTATTGTTGGTAGTGAGGTCCAGAAGCGGAGGTTCATCTTCCACCTGCAGGTCAGCGATGCCGGGCCCTGTACCATGCTGACAGTTACACTGTTCTATAAATCGGGTCGCAGCGAGGATGTGTTCGCTTATCTGTCCTTGGGCTGAGTTATATTTGTCGGTCATACGCTGTAATGACCTATGCAGCCGCGAGATGTCAGCTTGCAGGTCCTGTGTGTCTCTTTCATATTTAGCGACGCCGACGTCACCGACCTGGTTGCGAGGCTGTCTTCAGGAGACCACAGCTGGTATGCTTCTTTATGTGATAGACAAGCAAGATGGCACTGAAGCAGGCGGACACTTTATCGTAAGCGATTGTCGCTGCCCATGGACAAGCAACACATCTTTTCATGTCGAACACATTTGGTTCAATTAGTATTTATTTTTATTTAATTTGAAACACCAGCAGCCTAAATTTTTTTTTTTTTTTTCTGTAGATAGGTAAGCGTTTGACCATATTTCACCTGATGGTAAGTGATAATATGGTCTAAGATGTAGCACGATTACCTAGAAGATACCTATTCACTCGCGCTTTGAAAACCCCCAAATTGTAGCCACTAGGGAACACCTCCTCAGGCAACTGATTCCACTGTTTCGCAGTACGAATAAGAAAACAGGATTCAAACCTCTTTGTGCGGACTTTTGGTATTTCTACCATGTACCGATGTCGATTGAGGGTCTGCCTGGTGGAGTAGTGGAAGAACGGAGATGCTCCAATGGCATTGCACAGTTCCGTGGCGCACTCTCCAAAATGTATCCGGTAGAAGACCGATAAGCTTGCTACCCTGCGTCGGTGTTCAAGGCTTTGTAGCCTCTTACACACAAGCTCGTCGTCGCCAATTAGCCTCTTGGCCCTTCTCTCAATACTCTCTAACGCCTCAAGCTGGTATTTGGCTGAGCCATCCCAAAGATGAGAACAGTACTCCATGCAGGCTCGGACTTGCGCTTGATATAAGTTAAGCAGCTGTCCTGGCGTAAAGTACTGCCTCACTTTAGCCAGAATACCGAGCTTTTTTGAGGCAAGTTGAGCTTTGGACTCGATGTACGTGCCAAAGTTGAGGGAAGGGGTGAGGGACATGCCAAGAAGCTCAAGACGGCTAGTAATCGGTACGGACACATTCTGGAAAGTGGGAGTCAGTTGGAATTGACTCCGTTTAGCAGAGAACAAACACGCCTGGGTCTTAGCTGCATTGAACGAAACTCGGTTGGCATTTCCCCAGTCGAAGACCGCCTTCAAGGTCTCGTTCATGCGCTCGACCATCGCCTCTCTATGTCTCTGGATGTCCGCCGGCTTGGCACGTGCACTGGAATTGTAACTCTCTACAACTGTGCTGTCGTCCGCATACCCATAGATGCCGGGTTTTAGCAGGTCGTTTATGTGCAGCAAGAAGAGAGTTGCAGAAAGTACAGATCCCTGAGGGACTCCAGCATTAATCGCCAGTTGGTCAGAAGAGCAGCCATCAATGACCACTCTTAAGGACCTACCCCTCAGGAAATCAGAAATCCAAGTGCATAAGCCAGCGGGAAGTCCATACGCGGAAAGCTTACCAGTAAGGCTATCATGCCAGACCCTGTCGAAGGCCTTTGAGATATCAAGGGATACTGCAAGAGCCTCCCCGTGATTCTCAATGGCCTGGCCCCAGATGTAAGTGGCATACGCTAGAAGATCCCCAGTAGACCGATTCCGGCGAAAGCCATATTGTCGGTCGCTGAGGAGGTCGTTCGATTCTAGGTATGCCAAAAGCCTATTGTTCAGTACACGCTCCATAGTCTTGCAGAGTATGGAGGTAACCGAAATTGGCCTGTAGTTAGTAGGGTCGGCACGACTGCCTTTTTTAGGCACGGGCTGCACGTTGGCAAGCTTCCATGAATTTGGTACTATACCAGACGACATGGAAAGGCGAAAGAGGCGCGTAAGTACAGGAGCCAGCTCAGGCGCACAGGTTTTGAGTACTATCGCCGGAATCTCATCTGGTCCACTTGCTTTATTCACGTCTAGATTCCGCAGGGTTTTCAGGACCTCAGTCTGGCGAATGTGTATTTCGGGCATGGAACACCCACAATCCGGCAGACTAGGAGGTGGTACACTGGCGGAATCCAGACGCGAAGCCTCCGCAAATTGAGTAGCGAATAAATCAGCTTTCTCTTTGGCGGTATGTGCAAGTGAGCCATCAGGTTTCAACAGTGGTGGGAGTGAGGGACGGCAGAAGTTCGATTCGACCGCCTTAGCCAGAGACCAAAAAGCTTTACTACCCGCAGGGTACGAAGCAAGTTTGGTCCCAATCCGTCTTATGTGGTCAAATCTAGCCTTCCGTATTGCTTTCTTACTGGACTTAGCAGCCTTGTTGAATGCTTTTTTCTTTTCGGAGACATCCTTTGCTTTGCGGTTACGAGCATCAACCCAGGCTAGGTAAGCTTTGTGCTTCGCCGTTTCGGCCTTACTGCACAATGCGTTGAACCAGGGTTGAGCTTTGCCAGATCCGGCTACGTCACGGAACGGAATAAAATATTCCATTCCCTGACGCAACACTTGCGTCACGGCTTCCGCACAAGCTGAAGGGTCTCCAGAAGAAAAGCATATCGGCCACCAAGGGTAAGATGCAAAGAACGATCGCATCTCATCCCAATCCGCTGACTTGTATCGCCATACCCGCCGGGTGCCACTAGGACAGCGATCGAGCGGGAAATAGACAGATACAGATTTCACCAAACAGTGGTCGGAACTGCCAAGAGGCGGTAAAACCGACACTGAATAACTGTCTGGATCAGTAGTCAGCAGAAGGTCCAAGCAATTAGCGGTGTGGCCGTCAACATCAGGAACCCGAGTCGCCTTTTGAACCAGCTGGGTGAGATTCAACGCTAACGCAAGCTTTCGTGTCTCTCTCCCAGCATGATCGGTGCGTTCATGGGGGAACAGCCATTCCTGGTGGACAGCATTAAAGTCTCCCAGAAGAACGAGTTGGGCCGTCGGGTATTTCTGTTGAGCGGCGTCCGCCGCCTCACCCAAGTACTCTGTGAGCCTGGTTGTCTCCACGTCTCCGCCATGTGACCGGTAAACACCGGCATAAAGAATTTTCTCGATGCCAGTATCCACCAGTAACCAAATCACGGAAAAGCGGGGGTCTTCAAGATTACGGAGGCGCAGACAGCAGATGTCATCCCGAACGTAGACGCACATACCAGCCTTAACCTTAAATCTATGCTCTAGGTTGTAGCCGGGATAATCTAAGTACGCTACGTCGGACGGACACCCTATCTGCGTCTCCGTAAGAAACAAGAGTGCTGGCTTGTCAGTCTCAAGATGGTAGTGGACTGAAGCGAGATTTGAGTGCAGGCCTCGGATGTTAGTGAGGTGCACTTTCAGCGAAAGGGAGTGCTGCCGCTGTGCAACGCTTCTCTTGTTTTTACTTTTCATTATGTCGCGAGTGTAGGTGGAGGGAGACGGCAGTGGAACGAGGCGTAGGTAGTACCATTGACCATTAAGTCGCCCGCTGAGAACTACACCAATGGGGATCTAGGCTGGAGACTGCGGGGACGCCCGAGCCCCCCCAGAGAAGTCCATGGGGCCCTTTCGTCCGGTCGCCAACCGGCACCATGGCGCTTTCTGGGATTTTTCGCAAGATGGCGGGGCAGCCTTTCATGAGTGGCTAGCTCGCTACTTGGGCCCCCAACTATCTGCGGTCGGCCAGCGGTGCACCGTGCCTCGGATCCCGCTACCCTCCGCGACTAGGCACCCGATGCAGCTCCCTCAGCAAGCATCAGACCGGTCCTCTGGTACCATACGCGACTGTTCCGACCCGCCTCTCTCGTTAGCTACACCGGCCAATGCACCGGAACACGGCAAGCCGCTTGGCGGTACAACTTAGGCCGGTGGGTGGTCATTGTAGCCACGGCCGTGAGGCCTCCCACCATAGACGTGTTGCTCCTTTAGCGCCACCCAGGGGATACGTGTAAGACATCGAGGGCTGAATCCTACGGACGCGAGCAACTTGATCCCCCAAATTGCATGATACAAAGTTTATATATCTAATAAACTATTAATAGTTATATAGTGTTAGACGAAGAAAATCGATTGGCATAGGACATCTTTAGCCTTACGCACAATACTAGTAAATCTGACACATGACCTGTTAGTCAATAGCCATGAGAAATTTAGCTCTTTGGAAAGATAAGAGCTATGTAGCTCTTTAACCTGACAAGAGCTATATAGCTCTTCTAGCTCAGTAGCTCATTTAGCTCAATGTAAGATAGTGGCTCTTGAGTCATTGAAATCTCAACTCATGGCACGTGCACTAATAAAATTTACTAAAAATGAAACTACGTAACAAAAACTAGGTAAACAAATACCTACTTAATTCCGTTCGCGTTCAAAAATTGTAATCATGATTTTGATAGAAATACAAATTTAAATACATAAAATAACCAATAATGTATGCATTCACGCCCAAAATGTGTACTTCTAAATAAGCCCCTTAACGTGATAACATTGTAGATGAAATTTGAATGAAGACGTACGTAGAGCTATAGCAATATGTGTTCTCTCTTTCTTTACGCTGCGTCGCGCGCCGTCGACTCGCTCCAGCTCGCCGATGCTGAGCGACTCCGACTGAGCTAAAGATATGAATTGAATGAGACTGAGCTAGGTATACATTGAGCTAGCTCTTTTTACCAACTCACTCGCGAGCTACTCATCGCTATCAGTCAGTCTATTATCACGTGCGATATGGGATAATTACTAATTTCAGTAATTTACGATTAAACCTTATTTTCTAACTTAAGCTTTTCATTGTTTAATAATAGAAATCATGTAAACCATTCTATAGAAATAATAAATTAAGACTGGAATTAACGCGATGTTTATTATGGAGTACAATATTTTTTTACTCATATATTTTGCTCGACGTTTCGGGCACGTTGCAGCAGCGTGGCGGTGTGGTCACAAACGGGCCGCTAATTAAATTTATAAATTAATTAAATCCCGTCTTAATTGATTATAGTTATAATGCAACGCGTAAATCTAAAAAACCATGCTATTATACAGTACAAAAATATCAACGTAATTTATCTATTTGTTCCAATATTAGATTAAATCAAAATACCGGAAGATAGGGGACTCGTCTCTACCGCGTAAACCGCATAAATTAGGTCCCAGTCGCCTAATTTCACGTAAACGTGGTACACGCATGCGTGTACCACGTTTGATGACTCTTGCAAGCATATGTCAAAACAAATAGGTCCGTTTTCAGTTGTCAAATTGAAGGGACAAATCGTATCTTCAGCTATTTTGATTTAATCTAAGGTTCAAATAGAAGTCATTACGCGTCGATTACATGCGATTCGATGCAAATGTTTGCGTATTCTCTTTACTTCGTTGCTCTCAATATTTACCATATTATAATTACAAAATACACAAAAGATTATTGGAGTGATTTAGTCTAATACCTAAATTCGAGGGAGAGCCACGCTTCAGCATGAATGGACCGGCTCGACCGAAGTGATACCACGGCCACAGAAAACCGGCGTGAAGCAGCAATGTGCTGTGTTTCGCTGAGTGTGTGAGGGTACCGGAGGCCCAATCCGGGGAAAAGAGAGGTTTATAGGTTGGCAGCGCACTTGTGACTCCACTGGTGTCGCGGGTGTCCATGTGCGGCAGTCGCTTACCATCAGGTGATCCGTCTATTCGTCTGCCACCTATCACATTAAAATATTTTTATTTAAGATTTTTAAGATTTAATATAATTATCATAACATCTCATACATTGACCTGATTCCGTACTAAGTAGCTTAAGCACTTGTGTTACAGATATCAGACAACAGAGGAACACAAATATATACTTAAATACATATATTACACCCAGAACACAAGTGTTCATCGCACGAATGTTTGTCCAGGGGGGGATCGAACCCACGACCTTTGGCGTAAGAGGCAGGGTCACTACCAATGGACAACATTTCATATTTTTAACATGTCCATATTGTTTTTTTATATGAAAATAGACATAAAATGAACAGACCCATATTTTTTCTTTTTTCAAAATTTGACCATTTTTTCATGCATAAAATAATTATTGAAATTCTTTTTATTCTAAATAGACGTAAGCGCCAAATGACGTCATCGGACGGCTGAATACAGCGATATTCCTTTGCTTATCATAGTTTTGATAAAAAAAAGGTCCTACTGTCAAAGGTAAATAATACTAGTGTCAACATTGTCAACATCATTCATACATTCAACGTTGACAAGTTGTCTTTTTTTTTACAGTTACATGTCATGGGTTTGGCATTTCGTAAATTTAAAACTATAATGTGCTAAGCAAAGAAATATTTTACATTCTGCCGTCCGATGACATCATCTTACGTTTTTTAGTTTTTAATTTTTTTCTCAGTAAATAAGCAATATAAAAAATGAATAAATATATATTCGAGCAGCGGAAAAGTAAACAAAGAATTGGTATTTTTTGTTTCAGAGCTTAGCAATTTTGAAATGTTGTCCATTGCGCCATCCGGTCAGTCATGTGTTGTTGTATCATGCTTGTATTTTCTTTTTGTGCAATAAAGAATATCTATCTATCTATTAATATTTTGTGGTTGATGCTCTCTTTTAAGCTCATTTGCTTGTGATGGGCAACACCGTGTTTCATAGCGTAGTGACAATAGACTTATTTGCCAGGTACACGGCGACGCACGCGCGCCCCACTTTCTGCAACGTGTGCCGCGAGCCGCTGGGCGCGCTGGGCACGGCGCACGCGCTGGCGTGCGAGCTCTGCAAGTACAAGGCGCACAAGCGCTGCGCGTCGCGCGCGCCGCCCTCCTGCAAGTGGAGCACGCTGGCCTCCCTCGGCCCGCATGTGGTGGAGGACGCGGAAGGGGTGAGTAAATACCAGTCCACAGCTAATATATATTTTTTATGTTATAGGTGGCAGACGTGTGGTCCCCGGCAGAGTAGAATAGGCCACCGTCACTCTTACCGAGGTGTCGTAAAAGGCGACTAAGGTAAAGCTGCTGGCATGATCATCAGCACCCAGAGAAGGAAAACTCTGCATGTATATCAAAACCCTCGCCAACCCGTCTGCCAAGCGTGGTGAGTATGGCAAATACCCCTCATGTGATTGAGGGAGGCCCGTGCCCCAGCAGTGGGGACTTAAATGGGCTGATGATGATGATGATGATGATGATGATGATGATGAAGGTGGCAGATGTGCAGACGGCTCACCTGATGGTAAGCGTTTGCCGCCGCTCTTGGACACCCGCGACTCCAATTGAGTCACAAGTGCGCTGTGAAAATTTAAACCCCCCCCTTTCTCCCGGATTTGGCCTCCGGTACCCTCACTCACGCGAAACACAGCACAGTGCTGCTTCACGCCGGTTTTCTGTGAGGCCATGGTATCACATTGGTCAAGGCGGCCGATTTATGCCGAAGCGTGGCTCTCCCACGTTCAACCTTGAACTTCTCCGACGAGCTCCTACCAACCTGTTCCTGCGCAGCCTAATTTGTCAGTCTACCAGCGTGTTTAAGCCATAACCACATCGCGCAATTACGGCCACTGCTAGCATAAGACTGGCATTGATCTGCCTCGGTGACGCAGTGGCTAATTAATACCTTTATACAGCCGGCTGCGCAAGAGGTCAAATATTCGATCCAGAATTAGTCGGCCTCTCCTCACATAGGCGTACTACTGGGTCACACTTTAAAGCGACGGCTGTGCAAAAAGTCCCACGGGTTGCAGGCCCTTGGGAAGTTATCTGGCAATAAATTCTTAGTGTCAACCCGGAGTCTCAATGTTAGCGGTCCTGTACCCACGTGCCTCGGAAAGCACGTTAAGCCGTTAATCCTGTGTCCAATCTCTCTCCAGGCGTGTCGCACTCTGGTGCCCTTTCGGAATAAAAGGGTAAGGGAATAGAGATTGCATTTATGTTTGAGCACACACACGTCATCTTCATCTTCATCATCTTAACGTTTAGTCCCACTGCGCACGATCTTTATTTATTTATTTATTGAGTAATGCATCATGTACAATGTCAACAGATCTTGTGCATCCAATGTAGTCAATTTATTGGCACGCATGTCCTCCCTTACGACGTCAAGCCACACCTTTCTAGGTCTACCCCTTCTGCCGGGGCCCGGTGGTGGTTGCATGGTCAGACATTTGGGAAATAAATGTCTGGTTTTCGCAGGACATGGCCGTACCAATGTAGGCGACTCTCCTGCAGTTTCTCTGCTATGTCACGGACGTGAAGGCTTCCACGCGTGCGTGAGTTTCTCACAAGTGTAGATTATAATATAGGTATCCTGCCCACGTGGCTGGCTGGTGGTATATCTCAATGATATCGGCCACTGTACTCGAATCAGTTGGAGTATATTATTATTGGCATCAATGAATTAGTCAGCCAATCCACTGCTAACAATAGGCATCCTTCAAGAAGCGCCTTCTATTTATGCTCAAGCGCAGTCTACGTACAACTTACACCAATCAATCATCTTTCTCAAATCGTCATTTTTCCAGCATATAGGTAAAGTAAAGTAAAGTATCAGCCTATAAACTGTGCCACTGCAAGGCAAAGGCATCCATCATAGAAATCAAGTTATCGCTACTATGATGGGATTAGGGCTTAATCACCACGCTTGCCAAATGCGAATTGGTGATCACAAACCCGAGCTCTGTTAGAAAAATTCGAAACATACCTCCAGCTTCCCGAGATCACGGCCCGGTACTTAAACCACTAGACCAACAGGGCGTTTGCTTGCATGCTTGCTTGCTTGCTGCTGCCAAGCATATAGGTAATACCTAATAAATGGAATGTGATTATTCAATAAACGAATGAATATGTCAAACACTCTACTCTAATATGATAACTTTGGGGATTTGGCTCCACTGAGTTCAAGGCAGATCGCTCATAATCCCTCTCAGAACTATTAGATAATTGAAAAACCAATGAAAGTAAAAAAAAAACAAGAGAAAAGTACTAAAAAGAGAACCGGCGTCGGATGGCATTATCCCAGTACATTAACAGATTAGCGTCTGCTCGTATCCTGATTTCAATAGGAGCTGTGTGCCAAGACCGCTTCCAATCGATCATATTGCCTTTTTATATCAGCCATTATCTCAGCGGCCGACTAAAGCAGGGGTGTTCAACTGGCTATTTGTAGGCTAGCGACATAAAAGAAACACAAACAATAATAAACCTTTGTCATATGAGTAGACGGTACTAATTCAATGCTACAAATGCTGTAAATAATGTGTAATGTAAAGAAATAGGATTATACGTTTAGTTGCTGTCATTAGGTATAGGTATGTAGAGCTTAGGATTGTCATTAGGTATAGGTATGTAGAGCTTAGGAGCTTCCGGATCAGAAATCCGGATTTGCAATAGCCTTTTTTATTTCCATATCTATACCAATTATAAAAAAGTAAATCCTACAGACAGCGGCAGCGCTTATACGTAATCCGAAAACACGAATCGCTTGCGCGTTGTAATAGACACCTAGCACCATCTATTGGTATGAAGTAGAACTAATGTCCAGAAACGAAGCTGAGATAAGGGGGAGCCACTAGTACACTATAAAAAACAGCTAGTATTTTAACATACTTTTTAACCGTCAGCTTTTCATTTTGTTTGCAAAAATTGGTATTTTTGCTCATTTTGTTAATGTAAAGTCGAGCCAAACTAATAACCCACATTGCCGTTTCTCAATTTTAGCCTCATAGAGATAAAACATTTAGATTAAAGTAAATAATCGATATGTATCTACTTCAAACAAACGTGAATCGAATACTATAATAATGGAAAAGCAGTTATTAGTACTTCGATCTGGAGAAATGTGAATAAAAATTATTGAAATGAAAGAGGATAGTAGGTACCGATCTACTATACATCGATCCGCGGCCAGTTTATTTCTTTTTTTCGAAATAACAGCGCTTTATGTTGTGTGCCTTAGATAGTTTTTCTGTTTACCAAGTTATTCATGTATTTATATTTTTAAGCAAGAGAATGATACGTTTTATTTTAATCAGAACGTGGCTTTACTCTAGAGAAGTAAAATTTTAATAAATTTATAAGTAGTTTAACAGAGAAAGTAAACCGTGAAATATCTTTTTTGTCTTTATTGCAATAAATAAATACAAACATACCTTTTTAAAAACTAAGATATTGTGCTTTTTTGATATAGAAAGATTGATAAATTCAATAACCGTTGTTACAAGGTTATGTTGTCGAATAGCAAAAAAAATACTGTTGTCAATCATTCATTTTTAACCGACTTCAAAAAAAGGAGGTCTTTTTATCATCATAATTTTAAAACACTTGTTTACTTGTACACTGCGCAAAAGTTATCGAACCGTTATAACTGCAGCCATTTTCCAGCATTTCTGTCCAGTCAGCGGGAATTAACTAGTTGCCTGTCTGCAATACATAGACAATTAAGGTGACGGGTATGGCACACTAGCGACGCTAATCGATTTTAATTTTTAGCTACTAAACCGGATCTATTTGTAGTGTACTGTGTGTATGTATTGTACTATGTGTTGAACTTTTTTTAATTTATTGTCATAATTTCATTATAATCAACTAAAAGTTGTTGGCGGCGCCAATGGACCACAAAGTAAGAATGCTGTGACTGGACCTTAAAAGGGCCATTAAGGCGATAACGCGACGATACTAGCGCCGTCAAGTGATTTATATCGATTGTGGCGAATAAGATTTTTTATTTCTTAAAGTGAGCAATGAATACGAATAGTACTAAAATATTTTTGAGACAAACTTATGAATTAAATTTCTTCCTGTAAGTAAGATGGATTTTGATAATTGCTAAAAGTGGCCACTTTTAGCAATTTAGGAGTTCATTGTTACTTTTAGGAAGAAATTATTACGTAGCTGAGTGGCAAAAAATTGTAAATCATTTCCTTAAATTAAAAAATGTCTTTCTGTGCTGGGTCTGGGGCAGGTCTATCCAATGAAGAATTATTATTTAACGTTTAAAACTCTTATTTATTTTCGAATTACAAAATATTTCATATGTAGGTACAAGTAAACGATCGTCTTCCAAGGGTGATGTGAGAGAGTTTGCCGCGGCGCCCGCGGCTGCTGATTTGTGCGTCCTCCGCTCCCCGCGCCCCTCCAGCGCGCCGTTGAAGGGGTGGTTGCCGCTGTTCGCCGCAGGATGGCGTTAACACAATATCATTAATACGTACTCGAGAAAATCTGCTAGAAAGATTTTTAATGGGTTAACTTAGAATTTTTTTTTTTCTACTAATTAGGTAATTAAATTTGAAATAAATAATAAATTTAAGTTTTCTGTGTATATGGACGAAGATAATTCATTCATTCTACTGGCGATGCCACTGGCGCTAGAGACACGTCTTAAAAACCTTGTGTTAGCCTTTTATATTGAATCAGTTATGGTCAAAGGTTCGCCAGCCCTGGAGTGGAGCCAATAAAACCGCAAGACTTTATGCCCCCATCAGTCGCCATCTCTCGAGTGCTATTGATTTCTAGTTTAATCAGAGGAACAGAACCGTTGAGGTTTAATAGTAAAAGAACGGCACTGATATTTATTTATTTTATTATTATTTCCTTTATTTTATTTTGTGTCACAATGAAACTGTATGGATGCCAGATCTTCACGACCGGAAACCACTTTCCGAGCCGGTGGTAGAATCGCATTATGTTTATTTATTTCTTTAGTATATTTTATGTATCAACATATGTATGTATTAACATGTGAATTATACATAAGTACTTATAAATAGTTTTAAGTCATTTAAATGTATGACGATTTGTAAGTGCTGGGTACAAGCCTATGCAAATAAAAAAATATTTGAGTTTAAGTTATAGAATGTTCTAATAAACCGAATTCAATTGGTTTTCGATATGATGAAAGCTTTTTAAAAAGGCCGGCAACACATTAGCGATCTCTCTGATTTCGCGGATGCTCATGGGCGGCGTTGATTACTTTCCATCAGGTGACTTGCTTGCTCGTTTGTCGCCTCTAGCATAAAAAAGAGGTTTCTAGAAAACCTCGGGTACCTTAGCGTGTGATTCCCGATTACATCAAAAGCTTTGGAGATTGGGTACGCCTGAACCTTGTTTCAAAATTTGGGGAGTATGGTAAACCCTTTAACACAGGAACCAGACTATACTATCCGAAACATGCAGGTTTCCTCACGATGTTTTCCCTCACCGCCGAGATAATAGTAGAAATATGCACAAATCCAGAGGTTTCGAACCACGACCCCCTCATGGATGGCGCGTTCCAATCCGCTGAGCTACCAACCTCGGGGTACGTATAGTTCTTACGTATAGCAGTAATCTCTGAAACTGATTGTAACTCCTAAAATCAGAGTGCGATTAACTAATGTAGAGTTTAACGACCCTGTTTAGTTAAATGAAGGTTAAAATGAACCTAAGACACAGAAAGACATAAACCGAAACGTAAAAAAATCAGAGATTACACTGTGTAATATTGCAATGTCGTACAATCTATTAAATTTAAGATGCTACCCGGCACCTTAAATTAGAACCGCCGCGAACACCTATAGTTCATCGTCAGCCCATTTAAGTCCTCACTGATGGGGCACGGACCTCCCTCAATCACAGAGGGCTAATTGCCATACTCACCACGCTTGGCAGACGGGTTGGCGAGGGTTTTCATATAAATGCAGAGTTTTCCTTCTCTGGGTGCTGATGATCATGCCAGCAGCTTTACCTTAGTCGCCTTTTACGACATCTCGGTAAGAGTGAGGGTGGCCTATTCTAGTCTGCCGGGGACCACACGGCAAACACCTATAGAACCGCCGCGAACCGCGAACACTTCGCTCTCGCAGCGAGCCGACGACACAATATTACGTAAAAACAATATTAATACAGTGAATTTAAGTAGTGTACTTATCATTACTAGACAGTTTAGTATGAATTTATTTAAAGAGAATTCCACTTATGATTCGCTTAGCCTTTGGACAGCTAGTACAGAACAAGTCGAGGTCTTGTGATTGTATGTTATTAAAATTTCTTGTTGCTCTTATAATAAATGAGTTTTTACGGAAATTAGTTCGAGCAGAGGAATTATACAATATTGGTTACGGTCGTAGCAATTTATTGGCACGTAAAGATAGCTTTGATAGAAGCTCGGCACAATAATAAATAAATAGTATAAGTGTTCGCCGAGTGGTTGTAACCGCAAAATTGTTTAAAATAGATCCGGTTTAGTAGCTAAAAATTAAAATCGATAGGCGTCGCTAGTGTGCCCTACCCGTCACCTAAAAACGATATATAATCTTTACGAGGCATCATTCTCGTTTTATGTAAATTCAAACGATCCATTTCTAGTGTACTTTTTTATTTCGTTCCTATGAAGAGACAATCAAATAAAAATGGAAGACTATCGTTAACCTAGAAACATCAGCGATGTAGAACTAAATTAGTCTTTTTAAGTAGGTATGGCCTTCTGCTTATCGGGTAAAGCCAGAACTTACCCTGGTAAGTAAGTCAGAGTTTAATGCCACCCCAAATTTATGAGCTGTGGTTGAATAGCGACTAATATCAAAAATTTTAACAAAAATAAATTAAAAACCGTGAATACTAAAAAACTCAATTTTTAAAGTAACTTAAGTACCTATTAATCAATTAGGGCTTTTGCGTGTGAAAAATCCGCTAGATGGAGTACTATATGAGCGAGGTCCATATACAAAATAATGTGATTGGTTATTTTTAAACGTGATCTGTCAAAATGACAATTTGACAAACTAAACAACCAATGCGGTTGATGTTGGATCTCAGTCCAACAGTACGCCATCTAGCGGATTTTTCACACACGAAAAGCCTCATTAATACGCAATAACTGTCTCCGTGGAGTAATGGTTAAGAATGTAGTCTTTCTTATGATGCAGAGTTACATTTTACTGATATTACTTAAAACATATACAACCTGTGCGGATAAAAAGAATGGGATCAGAAATGGCGGCGCATCTATTCACTTCTCGCTCGCTCACTATTTGCGTCTATACTCGCACCCCACGAGTGCGAGTATAGACGCAAATAGTGTGCGTGCGAGAAGTATCAAATAGATGCGTCGCCATTTCTGATCCCATTCTTTATCCGCACAGGTTGTACAATATAGGGCCTGATATCTTTTTCCTGCCAACGAACAACTTTACTGGACCGCTGAGATAAAATCAATCAACTATGTTGTCACGTTGTCAGCCGAAATTTCGTCCCTTTCCATCATCATATAAGATAGAAGCAGAATGCTCCTCTGTTGTTGAACAAAAAAACCACCACCAGATTAAGGGTCCAACGAACAACTTATTTATTTCCCATGCAAACGCAATACCAAAATAATTTGGAATTTGAGGATATCACGGCGTTTCATTTCTGTTATTCGGATTAAGGGGACGGGTAGCCCTAACTAAACACCAATCAATTTAAATTGTTAGCTACTAAACCGGATCTATTTTAAACAATTTCGAAGCAGGAGTTTCTAAGCAAACATTGATACTATTTATTTAATTATTGTGCACTACTTTTTGATCTGTTTTTTACACTCTAAATTGGGAGTAACGCCATAAGTGGCCTTTTGTGGCGGTAATTCATATTTCGAGTACAAAAGCAGACCCAAAAGTTAAGTTTAAGTATTAAATAAATAGTTTAGGTGTTTTCCGAGAGGCTGCAACTTCGAAATTGTTAAATAGATATTCGGTTTAGTTGCTAATAATTTAAATCAATTAGCGTCTCTAGTGTGCCCTACCCGTCACCTTTAGGAAGTATTTATCTTTGTCTCGGCTATCACCTGCCCTTAAAAATATTTACCCATTTAAAAATATACGATTACATTTCGTAAATTTTTCGTCGTTGATGACCTACTTCCTGCCTATTGGTTTTATATAAAAACTTAATTATTCATTATGAAAATTTAACAAAGACACAGCTTAAAGCAAAGAAAATCAAAATATAATCAAGATTCATTCATCATTTTTGGTATTCACAAATGCACATAATTTTCTTACTTATTTCAAACGGCTTACTTACTGTTTCGACTCGCACTAAGGGTCGCGCATGGCGCGACAGAGATAGCTAGATATCCGAGGAACGGCGAAGCTCGCCGCGAATTAAATTTGAACTACGCTCCGCCGCACTCTTAAGAATAACTAGGTACCTAAAGTCGTGAGGCACTGACCACTTATAGTACAACTATAGATGATAAATATGTTTTATTGCACAAAAGGCTCGACGTATGTACTAAGCATTACAAAAAAATTATGTACAATTTCGGCGGTCTTATCGGTAAGCGATTTCTGCAAGACAACCTTAAGGCAATGGACATTTGAAAGTTAAGTAACTTTTTAGTTTAATACCCCTTCTCACCAGATATCGCGATCCTGTGAAAGATTAAAGTTACGTTTTGACAGCTCAACGAGCTATGATTTAGGGGCGAATTTAATCTCACTGGGAATTATAAATAAGAGCCCTGAGTGAAGATTTATTGGTCGGTATTTCTTATTTAGCCAAAGAAATGGAAACGGACAAAATAACGTCGAGGTATTTAGATTTGGGTAGATATAGGATACGCCATTCATCTTGAGGGTTGGGATGATCAATGAACATCCCAACCCTCTGCAGACTTCCCTTTAACTTATTGGTTAGATGATTAATGTCCGTTCAATGAAAATGTCGTAATTATTAGTCGTAAGAATGTTAGATCCTACGCTTTTATAAAAACGTGTCGGTTGATACAATTAAAGGGTTTTAAATTAATATTTTAGTGGTAGGTATACCCTCTTATTCCAAAACGTGGTGTAAAATAAGTAGTGGGATTAATACTGACTATAACTGGGACTAAACTATATTTAAAGTTACATAGCATATCAACTATAATTATCAGGTTAAACCACCCGGACCCCTAGTTTAAAATTAGTACTACAATAATGCCCTCAAAATATGGGATTCAGTAACAATGACAGTTTATCCCTGTGACAGTTCATTCCGTTCTACACCAAAGTTATTTGTGAGAAAGTAGTAAGTAAATTTATTATTATGATTTAATCCCAAAAATATAAGCAATTTGGAAACCTTACCAAACACATTATTTTATTTATTGTTGCTTAAAAAAATTCTAAAATATTATTTACTTTAGACAACAATGCAAGGTTATGTAAAATGAAATGTCACTGAACGAATGATTGAACGATTCGAACAATTTTAACACTATCCAGGTACTAAGTGGTCTATGGTTAGTTAGTCGAGGATTTGTAATAAAAATTTAAGCACTAACATTATTCCGTAATAATCATAAACTTGCTAGTTTAGGATTAAAGCCGGTATCAAAGTAGTTCTTTGTAATATGAGTATTTGAGTTTACAAATTTGGTGGTTTTTTGTACAGTGAATGTGGTATTAATATAGAAATCATTGAATTGTATGGTTTGTAAGACTGCTTGTGTGTTTGTGTGTGTGTGTGTGTGTGTGTGTGCGCGCGTGCACAGCACCCTTCCACCTTCCTATAGTTACGGAAAAAACGTCACGGACATCCAACATTTTCTCAAAGTTCAGGCAATTTTCTATTCTTTACTCATGTGGCGACGTCCTCAAATTGGGAGGCCATGACGTACAGGTCTCTGAGCCATCGATAAGTAGGTAAACATTATCAGCTTATATACCTACTCCTTACTGCAGGGCAAAGGTCTTAGAAATCAAGTTATCGCTACTATGATGGGATTAGGCTTAATCGCCACGCTTGCCAAATGCGGATTGGTGATCACAAACCCGAGCAATCTTCGAATAATTCGAAACATACTTTTTTTCGACACGGGAATCGAACCCGAGTGTGGTAAGGTAAGTCACGTCCACATACGTGATACCTTACTACATAGATACATCTCACTCCTTAGCACGTATTCGTTAGTATATAAGCTGTAGAGTAATTAATAAAAAGGTTGATACCACACCGAACACTCGTCTCATTATTATGTATAAGTGGATCATCCCCATCACGACGTAGCGACGACGCATTACCACATGGCGACGGTGACGTAGAAGAGCGTGCTGCTGGACGAAGTCCATGTAAGTCCTACAAATTATATTTCTACAAGGACCACAAAGACTCTGAAGGGTTAGTCCGCAAGTTATTCTAAAGAAGATATTGATGGCCGAGCTACCTACAGTTTTCGACGTTATTGAAAATATCAAGCAATCGTGTTGAAGTGATACAGAAGTCAAATATGAAGAATCTTCATTATATTTATTCCATATTAATTTAAAGTGCAAGTTAAACAATTTGGTAAGAACGCTGTTGCAGTAATTAGGTATAGCATTGACTTTGAAAATTTCGCTTACGATTTTGTTTATTTTCGCTGACTGGTTTGTTATGTAATTTTGTAACAATTTTCTTATTTATGTTGTATTTATTAATTTAATTTTTTGTAAAGTTTTTTTTACAATATGAGTAAATTCGAATTAGAAAGCGCGATTTTGTTGCTACCTAGAATAATAGACAGAAATAATATAAAAAACTTAATAGGTAAAATTGAATTTTACAGTAGTATTATCGATGATAATTCACAAAAAAATTTAATTGATTTTGTGTTAAAAATTACATTGTCCGAATTCATAAAACTTTATCTAGATTCAAGTTATGATGATGTAGAGACTTTAATCAGTGACATTAGAAAATATCTTGTACCTAAGAAATGCCCATATTCCATTCAAAATAAATTATTTAATTGTAAACAAGGTAGTAGATCTGTAGAAATATTTGGTTTAGAAATAGACAAATTATTGTATGAGTTGACGGATAGTCAAGGGGAAAATGATGAACAAAAGTCAAGAATACTACTTCCAATTAATGAGAAACTCGCCATAAGATGTTTTATTAGAGGTTTAAATAGTACTCGAACAAGCATTATTGTGGAGTGTAGGCAAGTCGAATTTTTAATAGATGCAATTCTAGTAGCTTTCGAAGCAGAGGCCAAATTTTCAAACAGAAGGGAAAATAAGTTTGAGAAATGTTATTTTGTTAGGTCGAATAAGCCGCGTGATGGTTATTATAAATACTGTAAAAATGAAATAGCAATTAATGCACGTACAATGAGTGTAAAACGTGATACGTTTGATTATTATCGCGATGCGCGTAGTTCTCAAGTTTTGCTTGGTCAGCAATCATGTGCTCGAGGTGACACAGTTTGCTCATATACGCGTAATACTAATGATTACGTATGTAAGTGTAATTATAGTCTTAATGACGAGTGTTTAGATGATTTAAAGTTGGACGATTTTTTTGTAGAACCAAGCCATTATTATGATAAAAAGATTTATAAAAGTGAGGACAAAAATGCGCAAGTGGATATTGTGAACCAGTGTAGGAAACGGAAGAAACAACGCAAGTTGAATAGTTTTGACATTAATGCGATTAATATTGATATTCCTGCAAAGAAAGCAGATGTAAAGGCTTATCGTTACGTAGACGTTATTTTTAACGATTCTTTTAAGTGCGATTATGATAAATATGCTCATGTTGAGTCTAATAATAAGTTATGTGTCTATGTACCATTGAAATGTACTATGTATTTAAATGATACGTCGGTATCAGATGGAAAACGATTAGCTAATGATGTAGAAACATTTTGTAACGATTTACGAGTAAAAGCATTAATTGTAAATGAAAAGGATGTAAAAAGGGTTAATAAATTAATAGATAAGTATAATATTACATTACCCAAGTTAATCGTTCACAGTATGTTGAAAAAGAAAACCAATAATGTATTGAATATGATTACAACTAATAATATTAAAAGAGTTAATAACAAATATGTATTATATGACAATAAATCAGTCATAAATCGGAAACATAGTTTTAAAGATGTATTATTTAAAGAGAGATATGACCAACGAGATGTAGGTATAGATTAAAATGTTTGTATTGTTTAATTATAAGTATGTTAATTGTATGGACCCAAAATACGAGTCTATGTAGATATTATATTATATTGTTCTTAGTTACTTTCATAATTGTAATTAGAAGTTTTTAAGTTAGGGACCTTCTTTTCAGGGGAGGGACGCCTAACGTTTCAGGGGAGGTGTGGTAAGGTAAGTCACGTCCACATACGTGATACCTTACTACATAGATACCGAAGGCATCTCACTCCTTAGCACGTATTAGTTAGTATATAAGCTGTAGAGTAATTAATAAATAGGTTGATACCACACCGAACACTCGTCTCATTATTATGTATAAGTGGATCATCCCCATCACGACGTAGCGACGACACGTTACCACACGAGACCCCGAGATCACGGCCCAACCAACCATTTAAAAGATACCCTGACAATATTGATCCGTGATTATACCAATAAGGAACAAATTGTCTTCTATACCGAGTTCAATTAATAAATTTGTTCTGTAATAATGCTAGTGGAATATACACGCTCATTAACCAAGGGGCCGCAGGGTATGGAACTACGGAAGCCGTCTCCTAATGGCTACGGATTACTGTAATAATCTGTGTCTTCGAACGTAACATTATATTTAATTAATTATAGTAAATAACACACTTAAAAATTTCATCTCGTGTTCAGGCGGGACTCCAACCCACACTTTCCGCCGTATTTTAAATCACGATCTCATGTCGTCCAGTTCCAACACGCAATGTTAAAAGAAGCTGGCACAAATTTTGTTCGGGAACTATTCTTAGTTCTCGATTTGTAATAAGGGGGTTTGTGTTTTGATCCATAGATATTTCATGCCTTTTATTACAAGTGTGACAAAGAATAAAAAAAAACCGCCAAAAAGACAGAAAAGGTAAAATTAACAATTTTATTAATATTATAATTACCTAATTAAGACGGCGAACAACACAATTTACAATATTGTACCTCATAATAAATTTCGTGTTAATTCCTGTCTTATTAATTTTAGTCAAATGCAACGTGAAAATCCAAAAAACGATTTATTAATATTACCTTTCATAACTAAACTCAAAAGGGAAAAATTAATAGGCTTTTTAGGTGGCGTGGAATTTATTTATTCTGTGGTTTAATATTAATACCTACGACTCACTCTTCTCCAAAATGTTATACTTCTCCATTTTAGAGCATTTGTTAGACACAAATGCTCTAAGATGGAGAAGTTACTTAAAAAGACTCTCAATATTTGAATTTACTAAGAAACGTAAATAAACAAAAGAATAATTCATTAAATTGTAGGTTGTGAATTCGGAGAGCGTTAACTGGGTGGAAATAGAGATGGAAATGGCGTGTCGATTTCCCCAAACGCCCTATCGATATTTATAATAATATTAAATTCATATGACGATACAATAATAATTGTTTATTCAGTAAAAATAAGGGCAGATAACATAAGATTACATAAAAACTTAATAAAATGCTAGACCTAGGTTATTCTTTACCTGAACTAGGATGAACCCGTGCTTCAAGCAATGATGATGAATGATGATTACTCAAATTGAAACACATTATTTTTCTTTCTTTTTTAATTCTTTTGGAACAACATCCAATTTACACTAAGTAATAGTGTAGCTATGAAATTGCCATTTTGTATCGCGATTTTTTGTATCTTCTATACTCACTTTTTTTTCAGTTTTTTTTCAGAAGGCTGTCCATTCCTTGCATAAGTTGGTTTTGCGTTGCTAACAAATTGTCCAGCTCCATGGTGATTACAATGACAAAGTCAATATAAATGGAAAGATCTTACTTGGTTTGGTGGTCTGGTATTGTGCCGTTGGTGAATGGTTGCTCAGCCTGGTGATGGCGAGAGCAGGCTATGGACTGGTCTGTCCACAGCGCTTGTGGTACAGTAACCCCTCGTCGAATAGCAGTTAAGATCCAGCAGGGCGTGGTAAGCCCCTTGGTGAGTCCTCGCAACTCGAGACCGTCACTGGTTAACACTCGCGAATGGGCTCCTTCGTCGCTCGAAAGACCATTTAGATGTATGGTTCTTACATTTAGAGTTAGGATTGATGAATGGAAAGTCACTGGTAAGATTCACTGAGAGTTTATTCTAAGATAGACACGAATATACAGAAAAGGAAGGCTAGACACTAAATGGTGAAATATGGTGAGAATGGTGTGAGTGAATACGCGCGATTGGTACGATGATCGGTTATACACTAAGTACACAAAATAATTATAATAAATCGCATAAACACCGCGAATTAGAGCATATTCGGGTCAAATTACAGACGCACCGCGACATGTAATTCAATGTACGTTCAAAGATCATACAGACAATAATTGGTATTTAAATATTATATATATATAACTAAAAGAATTATAAAGAACAAGGCTATTTTGTTAAATACAAATATCAATGTGAAAACATAAGTTACAAAGGTGTTATAATTAATTTGACAGATGGGTCCGCTATGCATGCTCTGCTCTACATACATATAAGACAAGCAAATAAAATGTTTATTAATAATAATACAATTTAATCTCTAAATACAATTTAAAAAATCAAATTACATGTCTAATCAAGTATTAAATTAATATTATAGTTCAACGTATTATAAATATGTCGGAATATTAATAAGATTGATGTCAGTTTTTTAGTTCTAAGAATACATTGTTTGAATAGAAGGCCTTTTATACCAAAAAATAAATACATTTCTTTTGAAATCCTGATTAATTCGTATCGCTCGTCTTGTGTCGCTCGTATCTTCATATCGACATGCACAAAAACCGATACATCGATATTTTTAACGCTTTGCATCCCTAAGACACGGGTCAAAGCAATCGCTTCTGTACTGTAATCATTTATTATTCACGCACACTTAACGCTGGGAGAAATCTGAGAAGGCGAAACTACAGTACGTAATATTGGCTGCGAAAAAATGTGCGAAAATCCCGAAATGACTGTTGGGATCGGATAGGCCGTAAAAACGAAATTGTATTGACGGACATACGTGCAAAAGATAGATATTCGACCACACGAGAATGTGTTAACAAAAATAAACCTTATTACATTGGCTAAAGTATCAATATTACGAATAAGATGAAGGCTTCCCTGTTGTGAAATTAAAAGTTAATATTGATATGTAGTTATTTTTACAAAGTTAATATAACATTTAATTGTTCAAAATACAAAATACAAAATACAAATCATTTATTGCATGTCACATGAAAATAGGTTGTTACAAATATGGATAGATACAATGTGACGCCCTGTAAGGGCATAGCAACATAACAAAGGGCCCACTAAGTTCCTGCGTCCTACGTCAATTATAGAATATTATTAACAATAACAATATTTAAATTCTACATACACATACAATTCTAAATTAACAATGAAATCGAGTTTTCTATTCTAATCTATTATATTTTTATAACATTAAATAATAATTGTAATTGAGAATTGAACTGTATAGCTTAAATTTATTAATTGATTTATTTATAAGATTAGTTTATTTTATCATTGAAAAATTCCTGTATATTATAATAGCATTTTTTAATTAAGAATGTCTTTAAATTTTTTATAAAAAGTGGAAGATTATTTATATTTTTTATGTCATTTGGTATATGATTATATATTTTAATTAACATGCTATGAGGGCTTGTCGAGTTTAGTTTTAGTGTTGAAAAAGGGATTTTTAGTTTATTCTGATACCTATTGTTTCTTCTCATTCTTTTCTCAGGTGAATATAGGGTTTGGTTATTTTTAATAAACTTGCATGATTCCATTATGTAAATAGAAGTGAGAGTTAAAATCTGATGTTTAATAAAGTGGGATCTACAGGATTCTAGTTGGTCAATGTTTGTCAATATTCTTATGCATTTCTTCTGTAGAATAAATATTTTTCCCACATCACAGGAGTTACCCCAGAAGATAATGCCATAGGAAAGTCTTGAATGTACATATGCATAATATGCTGTCAGTGCAGTTTTAAAATCTGTGGATCGTTTCAGTCGCTGTAAAGCATAAATAAAGGATGACATTTTATTTGATACTTTCTGGATATGGTTTTTCCAATTTAAGTGCGTGTCTAATTCTAATCCCAAAAGAGTAGCGGAATGTACAGATTCAATATTTGTGTTTTTATATTGATATGATATGTCTAAGGCAGATTTTTGATATGGTTTAAACTGTATGATTTTAGTTTTGTTTAGATTAAGTTCTAAGTTGTGTGCATTAAGCCAATCTACTATCTTTCCTAAAGTTGCAGTTAGTTTTCCTCCTAATTCTTTAGAGTCAGAGCAGGGTATTAATATAGAGACGTCATCAGCGAAGAGTACGCAGTGTTCGTCTAATATATTTGGAAGGTTGTTAATATAAATTAGAAAAAGGACGCAGCCGAGGACACTGCCTTGTGGAATGGAACCCGTTGCCAGAACTCTATCAGATCGAGTGTTGGAGATAACTCCTGTTTCAAAGTTCGTGCTTATGATATCTACGTACTGGTAACGATTATGTAGGTATGATTGGAACCACTTGTAGGCAATGCCTCTGATGCCCGTCTGATACAATTTATTTAGTAGAATTTCATGTCGGACTCTATCATAGGCTTTACTCATATCGAGTAGAAGACCCACTGCAAACTTTTTGTTTTTTATTGCTTCAAAGATCTGTTTAGTGTATTTGTATATTGCTAGAATTGTGGAGTGGTTTTTTCTGAAGCCATTTTGATTTTCATGCAATATCTTGAATTTTTCATAAAAAGAGTAGAGCCGGCTTATCATTGCGGATTCAAATATTTTTGCTGACGTTGGTAGTAAAGCAATTGGCCGGTAGTTATTGATGTCTGTTGTTGGACCCTTTTTGTGAATAGGCTTGATAATAGATACTTTGAGAGCGTCAGGAAAGATTCCTTCTGAAAAGGATTGATTTACAAGCATTGTGTATGGGATCGTCAATAAATCAGCACAGGACTTTACCAAGAACGGAGGGATTTCATCATGGCCAAATGATGTTTTGTTTTTTAAGTTGGCTATTATTTTCTTAATTTCTTTAGGTTCGACAGGGCTAAGGAAAAAGCTATTTTCGATTGTGCCCGAGGTCGCTTCTTTCATATTTATGGTAGAGTCTTTATGTTTATTTCCTATAGAAGCGAAGAAAGTGTTAAAGGTGTCGGCTATCAATTTAGGGTCTGTTTGTATCTGTTTGTCCGTCGTCTCCAACTGTATATTTTTATTTTTGTAAGTAGTTTTATTGGTCTCTCTATTTATTATTTGCCACATAGTTTTGGTTTTGTTTTTCGAGTGGTCGAATTGGGATTTATTACTTAGCTTTTTTAAAAAAGTTATTGACTTTCGAAGTATTTTACAATATGTTTTGTAATATTTTTTTAGGCTGTCATTTTTAGATTTTAATATTAAAGGTCTTAAGAATCTTTTGAACCGACAGGAAGTTTTCAAACCTATTGTTAAATAATTTATTCTAGTTTTAAACTGAACAGATTCCAACGGTATGCATTTATCCAGCGATTTCTGTAGGATGGTATGGAATATATTATAATTTTCATTAATGTTTTTTTCTTGATTTAATACTCTTTTCCAATCTATGTTAGATATGTCATTTTTAAATTTATTTATGTTTTTTTCAGAAAATGTTCGTTTGTGTTTTGAGAATTGTTTAAGAGGTTGTGTGAGAAGGGGTACCGACAGTACAAGGCCCTGGTGATCAGAAAAACCAAAATCTGTTACTGATGTCTTTAATCCTTCGAAATTAAAGTTAATGAAAATTAAGTCAATGCAAGTAGAGCTTGTTGTTGTAATTCTTGTCGGGTTTTTAATTTTTTGGTGAAAATTAAATGATTTCATTAAATTTGATAGTCGTGTTTTTTCTTTGTTATTTATAAGGAAATCTACATTGAAATCGCCGCCTATCACGATGTTTTTGCATGAATCTTTTCCGTAAATAAGTAGTAGTAATTTCTCTAGATTGCAATAAAAGGTCTCTACGTCTCGTTTACTATTTGGCCAATACAGGTTTATAAGTAAGAGATTATGTTTGGGTAATTCTGCTGCACATATTTCAAAGATCATTTCCTGGGACAACATGTTTATATCTAAGCGTTCTCGGTGTTCCAGTGTGTCTTTCACCAGCATACATACACCACCACCTTCGTGTTCCCGTCGGCAGAAAGAAGAGCACACATAATAACCGTCTAATATTAACAACTTGATTTTGTCGTCATTCAGCCAAGATTCTGTAATGCAGATCACGTCTACATTTGATTTTTCTTGTATTAAAGCTTCTAGGAGATGAATTTTATTGTAAATACTTTGCATGTTTTGGAATATGATATTTAGATTAGTAACGAAACGTAGGGCTTTTCCTAGGGGTTTGTGTATATATTTTGTTTTGTTTAGGGTTTGTATTTTGGGGGGTAAGTGAGAAAGGTACAGGTGGAGAATCATGTGGTGTAAGAGAGGCAGGCACTTGTTTTAATTGTTTAGGACTCTCTAACAGCTCCCTATCCGTACGCGATGTCCTGTCTTGTTCTGGTTGTGAGTTCAGATTTTGTGTCTTTCCATTAATTATTAACTTATTGTTTTTCACTATTGCGTGTTGTCCATTACGACGCGCTGAGTGTAGAGCTTCCATCAGTTTTTTTCTTTCTTGCAATTCTAGGGGGCTAAGGTATTCAGTGACGCTATAGCCAGCCTCTTTTAGGTAAACAGAGTTGTCTAAAATATATTTTTTCATTCTTTTACTTAATAGTTCAATTCGTAGTGGTCTTCTTTGGTTTCTTCTTCCTATAAATGTTATATCTTCAATATAGTCCGTTAAGTCGACATTTAATAGATCGTAGAAAATATGGGCTATTCTTTTTATAACATCTTCATCAGTTTCCCAGCTGTACTCGGCAAGTCCATGCAGTACTATTGTCTTTTCCTTGAGGTCGGGTTTTAGCTGGCGTGGCGCCAAGTGTCCATTTGTTTGCAGGTCTTGAGGATCTTGAATCTTTCTCTGAAGCTTTTCATTCTGAGACTGTAGCTCAAGACAATTTTGTTCCAGTGTCTTTATTTTCGCTTTTATGGTCGTTAAATCCTGTTTCATCTGGTTTTGCTCATGTTTTATCCCTTCAAAACTACTTTTAAATTCCGTCTTTATCTTTGCCACAGCATTTTCTATTTCATTTCGGAAGGACTTTTCTAGAGATGAAATTAACTGTTTATTGTTTTCTTGCAACAGATTTGTAAGCTGTTGCAGGGAAATATGTTCTGTCCTTCCATTCATAGTCGAGCTCCGTGGCGTTAATACGTGTGGAGTTGTTGGTTGTGTGTCTCCGCCGGGCGAATTTTGAGATTCATCATCACTGCCACTCAACCCTGCTTTACTTGTTACAGGTATTTTCCTTCTCAAGGTGACATTGCAGTCAGTTATTGCTCTTTTCTGATTCAATATTGAAGTGTCATGGATTTGCGTTGAAATAAAAGTGTCGTCGTTAACTTGTGATCGGATAGGCGTATTACTGTTATCCGACTTTGGTTCTTTCGATCGGCATAGTAGGCATTTCCATATCTTTTTACTTTCTCTAGTCATAATATTATAAAAGAACTCTTCCGTTCTATTAGCACAGTGAAGATCATAATGTTCACGGCATACGCAGCAATGCAAATACTTATTATCTTTAATCTCTTGACGACATCCAGCACATACTATCGCCATCTTGTGAGGAATATAGGAAACTTTTTATTTCTGTAACATTCAATAGATGGCATAATACAGCACCATCTAGTGGGGAGTAGAAGCAGCTTTATTTTAAGTGTGTCGGTACGGTTACGAGATGACTCACTAATTAATGTTTTTTGAGGTTATAATTTATATCAAATCTCGTACCTTGCCAATCCAAGTGTCGAACTGCATTAAAAACCTTCTAGCAGATGAGTTCTTGCAGATTCCAACAATCACTTTATGTTTATTTCGCTACTTTTGGTGCTATCACTGTCAATTACTCTTGAATAATTTTTCAACAATTTGTTCGTTGCACACTGTTTCTTTCAAGGATAACAATAACACTAATGTAGTAAAGCTAGACGAGCACTATTTACTTTAAAAAAATGATGTATAGTTGTTATTTTAATATTTTTGTTGTGTCTTATATAGAAGCCGATGTTTACTTGGCAAGTAGCGCCCTCTGTCTCACAAATTGTGTTGTGGTTTTCTAATTGACGGCTATCCAGCTGCCATAGAAAGATGATTTAGTTATCTTCGTTTGGCGTAAAGTGCCGATATGAACCTTTGGGACTGGTAATTCCAAAAAGGCGATAGCCGCCTAACCTTCGCAATCCTTAGACAGGGGAATCAACCAACTCTGGTTGAGTTGGTCCGTGACGTTTACATGTTTTTTTTCTGTGATAGGACGCAGCTGATAGACGGATCACCTGATGGTAAACGCATTCCGCCACCCATTGACACCCGTGACACCAGTGTAGTCCCCCCTTTTCCCCGGATTGGGTCTCCGGTACCCTCACACACGCAGCGAAACACAGCACAGTGCTGCATCACGCCGGTTTTCTGTGAGGCCGTGGTATCATATACAAGGTGTATATGTGAACATTTACAAAGGGATGTAAATGTTCTATCAACCATTCTGAACAACATTTGTTCTATGAAAAACTATGACTTTTGGAAATTCGCATAAAAAAATTTCAACTTCTCACACAAAGTCGGTCACGTGACTTGGACATTTTGTATGGGGAGTCGAAAAAATTTTTCGACTAAATTCGAAAAGTCGTAGAACAAATGTTGTTCAGAATGGTTGGTAGAACACGTGGTGTGGGATATAAATGTCCACATATACATCCTGTACATTCATACCGAACCGTGGCTCTCCGAAATGAACATATTCCGAATCCCAGCTAACATTGTTATTAAAAGGCGGGGTACGAATCTCTGTAATTTTACAAGCTCTTTCTTTTCAGTGTTATCGTAATTACAGTTCTGGCCGGGGATTGTTTCGCTAATTACAAAAGAACAATGGGTGTAATTTCGCTCGTGAATACGCGAAAAGAACGGTCGAAGCTAGGGGCGTCAAAATGAAGGATGGGGAAGATTTTTCACTTTAATAGTATTTTAACATTGTAATATTTTGATAAACTTTTTTACTGTACAGCGGAAATAGGTAGACAGTACTCTACCAACCATTGAGGCGACGGGTAGCTTACTACTGGGTAGCTAGCTAGCGACATCAATTGATTCAAATTGTTAGCTACTAAACCGGATTTGAAACAAGTTCGGAGCGGGAGTCTTTAAGCAAACATTTATACTATTTATTTAATAATTGTGCTTTACTTTTTGATCTGATTTTGCACCCGAAATTTGGATTAACGTGGCCGTTTTTGGCGGTAATTCTATCGATCTATTCGAGTACAAAAGCAGGCCTTAAAGTTAAGTATAAGTATTGAATAAATAAATATTTCACAACATCACATACATTGATCTGACTCCGAGATAGGTAGCTCACGCACCTGTGTTACGGATATCAGAATCAACAGTGGGATTACAAATATATACATATAATAATTTTATTTTGTAAATACATACTTATAATACATAGAAACACCCAGACCGATACAAACAGATATGTTCATGCACACAAATGTTTTTACTGTGCGGGGATCGAACCCGCAACCCTTGCATCAGAGGCAGCGTTCACTACCACTGATCCAAACAGGTCGTCAATAGTAGGTATAAGTGTTTTCCGAGAGGCTGCAGATTCGAAATTGGACGTAGTTATGCTACAACGTTCCAATCCACACGAAGGTCGAACTGAGAAAAACGCGTTTTTGTGTTTTTGTGGTACACTTTTTTATGGTAGCATGTAGAACCGAGTAGTGTGTATCATCTATACGAAATAAATAAATATTATTTTATCATAAACCTTTCATTGATAAAAAATAATATTACCCATACAAATTTAAAAAAATTGTACATGGAACGTTTTAACAAAAAGGCATTTTATATGAAAGTGGGATTTAAATTAATCTGAGAAAACGTTCCAAACTGTAAAAGTTACTATAATTGAGTAATTTATATATATTTTATCGACAGTAAATACATATAAGACAATAAAACAATATTATTAATTATTTGAAAAATATTTATTTAGAAAATCATTCAGCATCTTGGTCGAAATCCAGTTCCTTCCCATAACCGTCAACATCATCAATAGCTTCGTCAGATGCTTTTAAGTTTTTATAAAATTGCAAACAATCTGCTGGAATGAATTTATCTTCTTATTCTTCTTCTTAACTCACTTTTACTATTAAAGACACCCCTCTTCCCAAATTTAAAGTTTCTAGGGTCAGTAGTTTGGGCTGTGGGTGCATTCCTAGTCACCTTCTTAACTCACTTTTACTATTAAAGGTACCCCCTTCCCAAATTTAAAGTTTCTAGGGTCAGTAGTTTGGGCTGTGGGTGCATTCCTAGTCACCTCAGGTTCTCCTTTTATATATATAGATATGATTTATATTTATATACCTAGATAGTATTGGCGCAAAATTAGCTTTCGAAAAAAGCACTCGCATGCACTGAGTAGGTACCTACTCGGAGAGAGAGTAGAGTAAGTTCAAAAGCTACGGAAGTTGTAATAGGCTGGTGAGATACGAATGTGCCGACTTTAATTTACAACCACCCAATAGTCCACTTACAAAGTTCAGTTGGAGCAGTTTAAGAAAAAGATCCTATTTAGGTACACGTCATGCTTGGCAGCCTTCCAATATGCGTGCATCGCGGACTTTTCTCCGCGTATCACCTTCAAAAATGGCTTTAGTTAATATTTATTCATTTATAAACAGCAAAAAAAAAGTTTATTACAGCTACATACTATTGAACCAAAGATACCTAGTAGATATTAATAATAATATTAATAAATTACTGCATGGAAAATAGTTTGGATTTACTAAAGGAAAATCCACTACTGATGCAGGAGTGGCTCTTATCAAATATGTTTTTGATGCGTGGGAGAAAAAACAGGATGCAATAGGTGTTTTCTGTGATTTGTCGAAAGCATTTGATTGCGTTAATCATGAAACACTATTGATGAAGTTACGGCATTACGGTGTATTAAATAACGCACTTGATATGATTCAATCTTATTTGTCTGATAGAATTCAAAGGGTTAATGTTAATGGAATCGACTCTTCTGGCGCTCGTCTATTAATGGGAGTGCCCCAGGGCTCAATATTGGGGCTTTTGTTGTTCTTAATATACGTTAATGACCTTCCATACTTAACAAAAGATCTATGTGAAATAGTGTTTTTTGCAACCTTAAAAATCAAGGAAGTGTCCTTGATTTTTAAGGTTGATAAATAAAAAGAATCAATTGACGACGTAAATGATACTCTCTCACAGGTATTGCACTGGTTTACGACCAACAATTTACTTCTTAACTCAAAGAAAACTAAATGTGTAAAATTCACCATGCCAAATGTAAGGCAGGTCGATACACGTATTAAGATGAACAATGAATCTATTCAAACCATTAATTCCACAGTTTTTCTCGGTATAATTATAGATGCGAAACTGCAGTGGAGTCCCCATATTGCTGCCTTGGCAGGAAGACTAAGTTCCGCTGCATATGTAGTAAGAAAAATTAGGCGTCTGACTGATATCGAGACGGCAAGACTGGTCTATTTCAGCTATTTCCACAGTGTGATGTCATATGGTCTACTATTGTGGGGGCCTGCTGCTGACATACAAACTATTTTTACTTACAGAAAAGGGCCATCCGCGCTATATACAGCCTTAAATCACGTGACTAACTTAGGGAAATATTTAAAGAAATAAATATATTAACCGTGGCTTCCCAATTTATCCTCGACTGCATTATGTATGTACGTAAGAACTTGCACACTTTTCCAAAAAAGTCCGATAGTCATAGTCTTAACACCAGAAATAAACATAGGCTTGCCGTCCTTAAAATCAGTAATTCGTTTGTTGGCTTAAGTATTAAGATATTTAATAAGCTACCACAAAATGTCATTAACCTATCACTGGATAAGTTTAAGTCTCAAATTAAAACCTGCCTAATGAAGAAAGGTTAATATAGTGTACAAGACTATTTAAATGATAAGGATTCTTGGTCATGTTAATTGATTAATCTTTTGAATTGTTATTCATAGTAGTCTTTTAATTTTCATAATTATATTTATTTCTTCTCTTCTCAATTGAAACTCTGCAACATCATCAATATTTGAAAAGAGTAACTACTGAGTTTCTTGCTGGTGTCTTCTCAGTAGAAATCGACATTCCGAATCAGCGGTAGATATTATGTACCTATTTTGACATTCATAAGTGTTCTGTGTGGACCTAAATTGAATAAAGATTTTTTTATCTTTTATCTTTATATAATTTTTTTCTGAGAGCACTATGAGCATAATGTAGTTGTTAATTTTCATTGTTTTTCAGGTCAGTGTCTAAGTTCTTTATTAAGTAACGTATGTAATAGTTTAAGCTAATATAATTTATTATTCAACCATACAAAATCAAACTTTTGTCATTACTCTATTTGTGTTGCATGCGTCTATGGGCGGCGGCCATTGCTTACGATCAGGTGATCCGTCTGCTCGTCTGCCACCTATTACAAAAAAATAGTTCCTTACGACCTATTTTAAGAAATCTAATTATTTTAGCTGCCTTCAAGTTTCAGTTTGTTGCCTAGCAAAATAAATAATACGTATTATTTTTTTAACAAGACCTTATATTATAAGAAATACAAAAGTGATGGATCGTTTCATGACTAGATAAATGTATGTTCCTACTAGTATATACGTTTTGAATCGTTTATTTTTACCATTATAACTTCTTTTCAACATTACAAAGCACTTGGAACGTTTTTTAGAAATAGATATTTTCATAATATACATTTTTACAAAACGTTCCAAGTTGACTGGACCATTGTTTTGTCCAAAACGACTTAAAAAATACGATCCAAATGAATTGACACATTTTAAGGATATAATTAGGTCTTTTGGGACGTTTTATCGTTTGGGCGGCTTAATTATTTCAATAATTACTATGGTAAGAGTGTCAGTGTCTTCAGCAGTAGATAGAACGGTCCTAAATACGTAGCTTGAGCATGAAAACTCGATTTTGACCACCTTGTGGATTGGAACGTTGTAGCATAACTACGTCCAATTGTTAAAAAGATATCTGGTTTAGTTGATAACAATTTAAATCAATTAGCGTCGCTCTAGTGTGCCCTCTCCATCACCTTAAGATGTAAATTATACATAAGTACCTACTTATAAGTAGTTTTGAATTACTTAAATGTATGACGATTTGTAAGTGCTGTGTAGAAGCAATAAAGAATTTAGCTAATATGCAAATAAAGATTTTTTTGGTTTGATTTGAATTCGGAAGTCGAAAAAAATCCGACGATTTTCCAAAAGTCGTAGACCTCACGTTTTCCAGTATAGTTCGCACAAGACAATGGTTCAAGGAATGTAACAGCCTGTATTTTAGTTGGTCTTTTTATGATCACCCTATTGCTCCAAGCAACGACTCCGGACGTTGGAGAATTAGTGGAATTTCCCAAAGAAATTCCATAATTGTTATGTAGGTACATAATGTAAATGGAATTCGCTATGTCTCTAATATTAGTTCGACAATACCTATTGTGAGTTCGCGTATTCAATTTAGACCAGATGTTGCTGGTAATTGCATTGTCGATCTTAATTCTTTTCATCGTGATTGTACTTGACTTGACCTCGGGAGAGCCACGCTTCGGCATGAATGGGCTCGACCGGAGTGATATCACGGCCTCACAGAAAACCGGCGTGGAGCAGCACGGTGCTGTGTTTCGCTGCGTGAGTGAGGCTACCGGAGGCCCAATCCGGGGGAAAGGGGGGTTTCATGGTTGGCAGCGCAATTGTGACTCTATTGGTGTCGCGGGTGTCCATGGGGGTGGCGGCAATCGCTTACCATCAGGTGATCCGTCTGCTCGTCTGCCACCTATAAAAAAGCTTTACTAATAAACTAGGGTAGACAACCACGCGGCTCTGCGGTATCTGTCAATTTATTTCTCCGATTCTCCACCAATTTTTGCGGAAGACCAACTTCGTAGTACCTACTGTATGTCATCCAGACGCTTCGACATAATTAATAAAAAAAGTCATCCAAAGTATTTAAGTTCCGTGTTTTGCCACGGGATTTCTTTCGCGGCGCTGACTCTACTTAGTTAAAAAATAGTTTGTGAAAAATTTTATGTTCGAAATTTAAATATCGCCTGTCTTTTTTTTCCTTGATTTTGAACCATGTGATTCAGATAATTCAATTCAATTCATTTATTGTCAGACTAGTGCCCCGCCATTATTTCGTTTATCATCATCATCATCATCATCAGTCCATTTAAGTCCCCACTGCTGGGGCACGGGCCTCCCTCAATCACATGAGGGGTAATTGCCATACTCACCACGCTTGGCAGACGGGTTGGCGAGGGTTTTGATATAAATGAAGAGTTTTCCTTCTCTGGGTGCTGATGATCATGCCAGCAGCTTCACCTTAGTCGCCTTTTACGACACCTCGGTAAGAGTGAGGGTGGCCTATTCTACTCTGCCGGGGACCACGCAGCCCCCGTTACGGGACATAATTTTTCAAAACCTGGACTTTTCTTCTTTCTTAGCAGGAGTTCAAAAAAGTAAGATAATATTCATTTATTGAAATACAATAAAAGTATGTCTAAATTAAATTTGTATAAAAAAACCCAAATACCAATTTTCCCGACTCTCGGCATCATCATCTTAGCGTTTTGTCCCGGTCGCGTCCCAAGCTCTGGAGCCCGTGGTTTGCTTCGACTCCTCGATCACGATCTTGTGCCACCATGATCCATTGTGGTCAATTTGTTGGCACGCATGTTATCCATTACGACGTCAAGCCTATATATAAGCTTTAAAAATTAAGAATCTTCCATACGATTTTTTACCCCCCTTTCACCCCATTCGAAGCTGAAGAAAAAAATGCTGAAAGCACTTGTATTTAATTTGTTTAAGATCCCAAACATCAATTTTCATGAGTCTAGCTTTAAAAATGACGAATTTTCCATACAAGGTTTTTACCCCATTTTGACCCCTTTATGGCTTGAATTTGAAAAACACTGAAACAGGTAAATTTTTATTTTTAATAAATAAATACAATCCCAATTTTCAAATCTTTAATATCAAAACTGAAAGAATTTCATACGAACATTAATGGCCCCTTAGACCCATTTAGGGGTTGAATTTTTAAAAATCCCTTCTTAGAGCGCACTTTTTACGTAATAAATACTACCTATGTTCCAAATTTCATGATTTTCGGTCCAGTAGTTTCGGCTGGACGTTGATTTGAGAAAGACCAAAAACTGTTTTCACATGCTCACATCTGCACATGCATATTCACAAATTTACCTTCCAGCAACAGATGACGCTAATCTGACTGTTCCATACAAAAACGAATTCTCATACAATCCTACATCGCAATGCAACATTTTTGTACCGACTTGAGATATATACGACAAACCAAATTTGCATAGTTACATCTTCCTTACGTCCATGAAAACGTTAGGTACCTCTTTATAAATAGTATAGATAACATAGATCCACTGATGGTCAGTAATTATGTGTACTTTATGTTAGTATAATATTATTGTCATTGTCGCATTACATTACATTTGAATACCAACTAAATAAATAAAGCAAATGTCACATTCAATAAATTTTATTTAGGCATTAATGTATTTTGGGAGGTACCTACTTAAGTTTTTTAATAATATTTATTTATAGGAAAATTATGAATAAATTATGATATAATAAACAACATTGACCAATATTACATTTTTGTAAATTCTCAATGCACATGATTTAACTTATGGTCAAATCAAGTAAGGTAATATAATTAAATATTTCTAAATAACTGTGTCATTGTTCCAGAACATAATAATGCCTCACCAATGGCTGGAGGGGAACCTACCGGTGGCTGCCAAGTGCGACGTGTGTGATAAGACCTGCGGATCAGTGCTGCGGTAAGTTAAGTATATATGTTAAGTTAACTGTCTCGATGGCGCAATGGGTAGTGGGTCGCAATTTAAAGCGACGGCGGCGCTTGGGGTCCCGGGTTCGATCCCAGGGTCGGGCCAAAATTTGTACCCGAGTTTTTCTGTCAAGAAATTCTCAGTGTCAGCCCGGAGTCTGAAAGTTTTGGCGGTCTTGTACCCCCGTACGTTGGAAAGCACGTTTGGTCCTGCATCCGATCCCTCTCCGGTCGTGTCACACTTGTGTCCCATCGGAATATGAGGGCAAGGGAATAGAGAGTGAACTTGTGTTTGCGCACACACTTAGCACTATAATATATCCTGCGTAAGTGGCTGATAGATATAAGGTTGGCCGCCTTAGCCGTAATCGGTTGATATTATTATTATTATAAGAATATAGATATTATTATAAGTTATTATTATAAGAAGAATATAGATATTATTATATGTTAGAAATAAAAATTCAAGTCGGTCTTGCCCACCTAGGATATATCTCACAGGTTTTGTGATATTTAATCGGATATTAATAATAATAAATATTTCACAACATCACATACATTGATCTGATTTCGAGATATGTTACTAGTTCAAGCACCAGTGTTATTACGGATATCAGAACCAACCAGCAGTATTACAAATATGTACATATAATACTTTTCTTTTGTAAATACATACTTGTAATACATAGAAAACACCCAGACCCCCAGACCAATACAAACATCCGGATCGAACCTGCAACACTCGCACCAGAGGCGGCGTTTCACTACCACTGATCCAAACGGGTCGGCAGTATATTATTCTTCTTTATTCAAAACCTATGAAGTATAAAACACATCTATAATAAGAACACCGAGTTCTATTCCTCAAATAGCTGTGGCGTGGAGCGCAGTTATTCTGGTCTCATTTGCCCCGGGCCCAGAGGAGCAACTCTTCACAAAGCCTTTAGATTTGTCACATTTGCAGTCCACTATCACAGTGTAACTAAGATGTGAACAGCAAAGCAACTTAGCAAAAAATTAAAACAGCCCAACTGTAAGAGCTCGCTCCCTAGGGTTCCATACCTAAACGAATGTGATAGGTTTTTTTTATTTTTCAAATAAGAAATAATATTTTTTAGCTCAACGGGAAGAAGCCTATAGGTTTTCATTCCCATGGGAGAGTCAAATGTTTTTTTGCTAATGGACAGCCGTATCTTTTTATGAATAATGCAAAAATATCACTTGTGTACCGGTAATAAAGACGGTCCAAAACCAATAAGGGTAACGCTGTGTGAACTTAAGCGTAATAAGTTGCATTGCATTGCATTAGCTCTGCTTACTTAGCTTAGCTCGCATTGGTAATCTTTGCACCTATAGTTGGGCCAATATAAAAGGCCACATTTGACACTTCAACAAAGTTCGACAACGTAAACTTGTAACAACGGTCATTGAATTTATTAATCTTTCTATGTTAAAAAAGCAAATAATTTTGAGGAAAATGAAATAAACTGGCCACGGATCGATATCTGGGATCGGTACCTACTTTGCTCTTTCTTTTCAATAATTTTGATAGACATTTCTCCAAATAAATGTACTAATAACTTTTTTTTTCATTATTATAGTATTCGATTCACGTTTGTTTGAAGTAGGTACATATCGATTATTCATTTTAGTCGAAGTTTTTTAGTAGGTCACCACTGTATGAATCTAAGATTTAGAAACGTCATCATCATCAGCCCATTTAAGTCCCCACTGCTGGGGCACGGGCCTCCCTCAATCACATGAGGGGTAATTGCCATACTCACCACGCTTGGCAGACGGGTTGGCGAGGGTTTTGATAAAAATGCAGAGTTTTCCTTCTCTGGGTGCTGATGATCATGCCAGCAGCTTTACCTTAGTCGCCTTTTACGACACCTCGGTAAGAGTGAGGGTGGCCTATTCTACTCTGCCGGGGACCACACGGTATAGAAACATCAAATGTGGGTTATTAGCTTGGCTCAATTATACGTTTCGCGGTTTCTTCTACCCCACTGGCGACAGATGAAAATCAGTGATTTGCTTGTGCAATATCGAGAAAACTACTACTGAACTGCAGCCATTATGTGGGCCGAAGCGATACAGAAACAAAATTAACAATCCAAAATAATACAGCGCAGCTTGTATTGTTTAGCATTGTTAATTTTGTTTTACTATACCTCCACTATTTATTTTTACCATTTTAAAATGTATGCATTTGTGTCCTTTGATCCAAATAAATGTATTATCTATCTATCTACGTATTATTATTTTATCATACTTGCTTACTCACTCTTAACGAGGTGTCGTAAAAGGCGACTAAGGTAAAGCTGCTGGCATTATCATCAGCACCCAGACCAGAAGGAAATGGTTTGACCTTGTATTTTCGTTACCCAGAAGGAAAACTCTGCATTTATATCAAAACCCTCGCCAACCCGTCTGCCAAGCGTGGTGAGTATGGCAATTACCCCTCATGTGATTGAGGGAGGCCCGTGCCCCAGCAGTGGGGACTTAAATGGGCTGATGATGATGATGATGATTACTTGCTTACTGTTTAAAAAATGGCGATTTTTAAATAAAATTGTAGATATAGAAACCAAGGAGATCCCCTCATAGACATGTCCCTCATAGCACGCCGCGTGACATATGTATCATATGTAACTTTAACCTTATTACGTAGGTACTTAAAGCCTGTGAGTTGTAACTATATAGTTCAAGGACTAAAGCTCACGCTATCTCGTTCCAAAACGCAATGTTAAAAAGAGCTGGAACTAGTTTCGATCCGGAATTTAGATCGCGTTTTAAAATAAAAGGGTAATTGAACGCATTCGTCTCACTGCTATTTCTGATACTATGTGACCCTGTGTATTACACAGTTTTAAGGGAAAGATAAATCCATCCAAAGGGAACCTTCTTCAACGTCACCGCGAAATCCACTGTCATGATTTCATGAGAGTGAGCAGGGGTTTTCACTTTACAACTCGATCCTGGAATGTTACCATCCTAACGTAATAATGTTAAGCTTGTATTTTTGTTAATAAGAGACAATAAACGATTTTTTTTCCTAAGGTTAAGCAGTGAAATTGAACAGTCAAAATGTATGTATTAACTAAGCAATATTTTCGTGTAGAGTAGTTGCTGTCACAAAGGCCCAGTTACTAAAAGTAAAAAAAAACGGCCAATGTACGAGTCGGACTCGCCCATGAAGGGTTCCGTAGCAGCAAGTAAGATATATGGAAGGTAAATTGCGTATTTAAAAAAAACTACTCACTATATCTAGTTCAAACCAATTTTCGTTAGGTCTTAGAAACTTTAATCGTATAAGTTAGCAATAAATTACAACTCAAACTTAATTTACTCTACGCTAACAATTAAAATTAGGTGATAGTTATTTAGGGACAATGAGTATTCTCTGTATCATCGTAGGACAACTTCAGGAGCACCTCCTGAAGGTGTTTTTTAGCGCAGTTATAGGTCAGTGGATAAATGGTGTCTATTATAGAGAAGTGGGCCCAAGAACACGTAGAAACGGCAAGAAAAAGCACGCTTCATTAGAGGATTATGAGAGCAAACTTTATCTTTCCTTCTTTTGTTAGTAGATTCAGTGCTGTATGAAAGCGCGGTGTGCTGTTTAAGAACGGTGTTCATTATAAATAACTGTCTTACTGTTAGAACCTTACAATTTGTATATAAAAGTGCAGTGCAGTGCAAGTGATTACTTTCCACCAGGTGACTCTCTTGCTCGTTTGTCGCCTCAGCATAAAAAAACCTGTATTCAAAGGAGATCCTAGGACTTTCATATATTTTTGGACCAAATATGAAAGTGCCAGCCAGTAAGAAATTTTGCTGCATCCTGTTAGGACTTGTCCCCTGTGCTTGTCCGCCTGATGTTGAAATGTCAAGATTTGACATAATAAAAAAAATGTTTTCAGTTAAATCACCGAAAATGTTAATTTTTGAACTCCAATAAAACCAAGGATATTAGCCCTACAGCTTTGGTGCCAAAGTAACACATACACAGGGGGATAAGTTCTATGGAATACAGCTGATACATTATTGTTATTTTTCTCTTTTTCTTTTAACTTTATATTTTATAGTAAACTAGATTTTGTCCGCAGCGTTTCTCGGTATTAGTTTTTGTTTTTCACACAAGAACCTGTTTTTTTCGGGATGGAAAGTATTCTATTTCTATCGCCTAGTTTTAACCTACCTCTTACCCAATTTTTTCGACTTCGGCTTCGACTTCGATTTTCGACTGACCGGATGGCGCAATTGGTAGTGACCCTGCCTCTTACGCCAAAGGTCGTGGGTTCGATCCCCACGCTGGACAAACATTCGTGCGATGAACACTTGTGTTTGTTCAGTGTCTGGGTGTAATATATGTATTTAAGTATATACTTATTTGTGTTCTTCTGTTGTCTGATATCTGTAACACAAGTGCTTACGCTACTTAGTACGGAATCAGGTCAATGTATGAGATGTTGTGAGATTTTTTTTTTTTTATTAATTTTCAGCCAAATCGATTCCGCCGTTCTTAGGTTACAAATAGTGTACCTACACGACTTTCTTTTATAAATAAAGATGCGGCTGTCCATAACTAAACGAAAGGCATTGCACTTAAACCCGTAAATATTATCGAGCTTTACATCCAGACTGGGATAATATCCCACCATCCATCCAATAAGCGCAACATCCGACGGTAAAGAGCGGGATTTGCGGGTGCAACACTCGCCGTGTCTCAGCTGATCCCGGATCGGGTGCACTTATCCCACGTGCAGCGGAGCTCCGCTGAGGTGTGGGAATGGAAACGCCCCAGTCGGTGCTTTTGTGCTTGACGGGTGGGATTTGCAGCTTAGACCTGTGAAAGCGCTATAATGTAACAAGTCTATTATCTTATCTTCTATACTAGTTTGAAAATGTAAATTCTATAGAGCTTATAGGTAAAGCGATACACTTTCGCGATGAAAACGACGCCCAGCGCCATCTATTTGTACAATTGAGACATTGAGAGCTTCAGGAAACGAGCCTATACCTTCCTAAAAGGCCGGCAACGCATTTCCACTCCCTCTGGTGTGGGCGGCGGTGATCACTTACCATCAAGTGACTCGCTTGCTCGTTTGCCTCCTTTTCTCATAAAAAAAAATACGAATTCCCTGAAAGGAAGTGAGGGCATTCCACTCACTAACTATCTAACTAGGTTGGCGCAGCGACCCATAGTGAGGCTTGGCCTCCGATAATAAGAGCCTCCAACTCGGTTGATCTTGCGCCACTTTCTGCCAGTCATCCACCAAGAGTCCGCGCAAATCCTTATCGACCTCATCTTTCCAGCGGTACCTTGGACGGCCGACTGGCCTTCGCCCATTAGGACTTCGCAGGTATGCTCTCTTTACTGCACGATCTTCTCCCATTCTCTCAAGATGGCCGAGCTAGCGAAGTCAATGCGGTTTAGTCTCGCCAATGATGTTAGGTATTCCACTACATTTCTCTAAATTCTGTTACGTGCAAGTAGCTCAAGCAGTTGTGTTACGAATATAGAGGAATTACAAAAATATAATATATGTAGGAAGGTAAGTAGGTAAGCACCATATTTTAGGATAACCACATCGGCAGTCAATAGTATTGATCAAATTTTACTATCGATAGTATCGACAGTTTTGACAAATAGTAATACTATCGGAATGATTTTCGAGGTCAACTACTCATATCGATAGGGAAACTATCGAGAGTTCCGCAACACTACTGTATAGATACTTCTCAATCGTTTTGCGTGACCTTTGCGTTACCTAATATTTTTATACTCATACCCATTTCATCTGAACTCATTCCGTTTCGCGAGGGATTACCCGTGACGTCATCGCCTGATTCAAACCCAATCGCCCGGGTCAGGGTGGTTCAGGCCTCAATTGTACATTGAATTGAGAGGTCTCATATATTCGGAAAGGGCAGGGATAAGCAATATTGGCATTTAATATGTCGATATTAAATGCCAATATTGCTTATCCACGTCGACACGTGGATTCTGATACTAGGGTTTGCGCCACCAAAACAGTCGCGTAAAAAGCGCGCTTGAGTCGCCATCAACATTCAACTTTTAGCTTTATGTCTATAGACACAAGGAATCTAAAATTTTAGTTCCGTGTTTTGCCGCGGGACTTCTTTCGTGGCAGGGACTCTAATCATGACGAAGACTTGTCGGGGAAAACTTTTCTTCATCATCATCAGCCCATTTAAGTCCCCACTGCGGGCACGGGCCTCCCTCAATCACATGAGGGGTAATTGCCATACTCGGGTTGCCATGCAGACGGGTTGGCGAGGGTTTTGATATAAATGCAGAGTTTTCCTTCTCTGGGTGCTGATGATCATGCCAGCAGCTTTACCTTAGTCGCCTTTTACGACACCTCGGTAAGAGTGAGGGTGGCCTATTCTACTCTGCCGGGGATCACACGGCTACTACGTTTACGTACTAAACTTTTCTTACGTTAGATTAAACCAAAAAGAGTTTAATCTAAGTTTCTCGCATTAACCTTGAAAGTGAGTCGTGGTTCCAATCCGAGCACCTCTGGAATTTTCTAATCTATGTGCATGTTTTTACCACTAGCGCGGCGGTGAGGGAAGGCCGAAACCTTCACGACGTCTTTTTTTATGTGATAGGTGGCAGACGGCAGACGGATCACCTGATGGTAAGCGATTGCCGCCGCCCATGGACTCCCGCGACACCAGTGGATTGGGCCTCCGGAGGAAAGGGATATTTGAGATAATGATTCTTAACATGTAACCGTGATCAAGTTTGTTTGTTTCCCCTGTCCAACGGTTGAGAAAGTCAGACGGCAGTCGCTTCATTGTAATTACCAGAAGTCTGAATTTCCAGTATTCATGTTACTCTGTAGTCTGGATCTTTGTCCAAGCGTAGGTAGGTACCGCAACTAGGAATTACACGCCAAGATGAGGAGTTAATATTTAAAACGTCCGCGTCCGTCCAATATCCATCGCGGAGGGATTCCCTTATAAAAAGATGGATTATGGGCCGCCTCACGCCGGGATATCGGGGGTAATCTCGGGACTTTGGGATTGGTCCGCGAGGGTATCTATAGGAAACAATTTATTGAGTTTAATGAGGATTTACATCGGTGATGGATGGGCTGTCGAATGCACCAAATAGGTTTACAAAAATAACATTTCTTAACCTCGTAACCCTTGGTGGGTTATACATGTCTTATGTATTACCCACCATCAATAAAAAATCAATTTCAACTTCAAAAATATTTTATTATTATAAATTGATACCAAATCTTTAAGTTACTACAATCTGTCAAAATTCCCTAATTGATATTGAACCGAAAGTGTTCGATATTATGAACACGTAGGTACGGTTTCATTGTTCTTTAGATTATACTATACGTACCTACAGTCACACATCAAACAATACAAAACTCAAATTGAATGTCAAACACGATTGGTTTCATATCACTTGAGGAATTTTGACAGATGGTAGTAATCTGATGTGTGGCTGTCTGTATTACTAAAAACAGTACAGTTACTACAGTAACTATCTCCCATCTTTTTAGGGAAATATGATTTGACTGGTAACATTAATTACGGATTTTTATGGTGATTCTACGTACGAAGTACCAACATGAAAAACCGAATTTGTGCTTCAAATTTGAGGTGACAGAAGTAAGGAAATTATATATAAAAAAAATTATGTGATAGGTGGCAGACGAGCAGGCGGATAACCTGATAGTAAGCAATTGCCGTCGCCCATGGACACCCGCGACACCAGTGGGAGTCACAAGTGCGCTGCCAACTTTTGATCCCCCCTTTCCCCCGCATTGGTGAGTGATCATTGATTCACTCACAAAGCGAAACACAGCACAGTGCTGCTTCACGCCGGTTTTCTGTGAGGCCGTGGTATCACTCCGGTCGAGCCTGGCCTATTCATACCGACGCAAGTATATATGCGTGTCTCTCCCACGGTAAAGATCATTCTAGTCTTGTAATAATTCTATGCTAACACAGCTTGTTATTAGAGGTTCCATTCTCCGCTGCGCTGAATTAACAATTCCTGACAGACTCGAAGGCCCTTCAGAACCGGACGGCCGTAAACAACGATCCACTCCAACGTCGACGTATCAGTAAATAGAGGCGATTCTATTTCAGAATACCTGTATTTAGACATGTCCATTCCAGCAGAAATATTTATAGCGGCGGTTCAGATTTGTTTCCGTTTGAAACATTTTCGTGTAGGTACAATGTTTTACTAAGATCATTTCGAAGGTTTTGTTTTGCTATGCTAACACAGCTTGTTATTAGAGGTTCCATTCTCCGCTGCGCTGAAAGGTAAGGAAACCCCATCTAACCTAGGAATTGTTATCCTAGGTTAGATGGGGTTTCCTTATCCTTCTGCGCCAGGACAATCTGTATTGGGTTTTACGGGTCAGGTAGTTGGGATTTCTTAACCAGATGGGCTGTTATAGTCCACCACGTCAAGGGCGGCCGTCCTCTTCCCTTCTTGCCCTCTGGGATTGCCGGTGCCCTCTGGACCACATGCTCGCCGTCTCTCCGCATATGTCATGCTTAGAGACGGCGAGCATGTGGTCCAGAGGGCACTCACAAAGCGAAACACAGCACAGTGCTGCTTCACGCCGGTTTTCTGTGAGGCCGTGGTATCACTCCGGTCGAGCTGGCCTACTCATACCGACGCAAGTATATATGCGTGTCTCTCCCACGGTAAAGATCATTCTAGTCTTGTAATAATTCTATGCTAACACAGCTTGTTATTAGAGGTTCCATTCTCCGCTGCGCTGAATTAACAATTCCTGGGTTTTACGGGTCAGGTAGTTGTGATTTCTTAACCAGATGGGCTGTTATAGTCCACCACGTCAAGGGCGGCCGTCCTCCTCCCTTCTTGCCCTCTGGGATTGCCGGTGCCCTCTGGACCACATGCTCGCTGTCTCTCCGCATGACATGGCTGTACCATCTTAGGCGTGTTTGGGTGAGGTTTTCCTGGACATGAGTGACTTTGAAATGACCTCGGTAGTAATCATTTCGAATTTTGTCTAGTTTGGTCACTCCACCCTCACCTCACTCACTCACTCACCTCGGAGCGGCGTTGAGGGAAAAACATTGTGGAAAACCTGCCCGTTTCGGATAGTTTCTGAAACGTGTAACCATGATTCAGTTGGTCTGGTTCCCCTGTTGCGAAGGTCAGACGGCAGTCTTTTTATTGTAATTACCAAACTCCCCAAATCTTGAATCATGGTTTAAGCGTAACCCGGGGTCCAGAGCGACAGCGTAGGGCGCAAGCGGGAATCAAATGCCAAGAAGTAAGTGTTTTGAAGGTTTTGTAACAAGATGGAACTATTTAGCAGACTGGCCTTAAATCCAATTCAGAGGGCCTACTTTAATGCAAACGTTACGACCGAATCAGAGTTTTCCTCTCTTTTACACGCGCTGTGTGTCTCCTTTGTTTGGATGCGACAGGTATATCCTCGTTCGTTACGGACCGCTTCAAATTAAGCCACCAGGTTCGTGAGAAAATAATCCTAGTTTCAACATTAGGCTACTGTCACCACATTTTCCTTTGTCACCACCAAAAACCGAAGTGAAGTCTGTGCTGTGTTTCACTAGTGTGGATAGATAGATAGATAGATACTCTTTATTGCGCAACAAACAAAACTTAAAAGCTAGGTATACAGACATACAATGTACAATTGATACCGGATTTCCAATCCGGAAAAGGGGTTTAAAAGGTTGGCAGCGCACTTGACATTCCACTGCTAACAGCAATGGGTGGGTGTCCATGTGCGGCGGCAATCCGTTTGGTCGTGTCATCATCATTTCAGCCAATAGACGTCCACTGCTGGACATAGGCCTCCCCCAATGTTCTCCACACAGATCGGTCCTGTGCCGCCCGCATCCAATGGATTCCCGCGATCTTCACCAGATCGTCGGTCCACCTTGTGGGGGCTTGTTTGTTTGGTCGTGTATTACCTCATTATTGTTTGTGTGATTTTCAACATAGAAACAAGTCTTCTACGAAATATTACTTCTTCTCAGGTCGGTCCCTCGTCACTGAGGATCGTGGTCTCTGGAATTGATCAACCAAACCAATGTTCTCCATTGATTCTGATTTTGTCAGACCATATTTGGTCAGACCATCGAGTTGTTGATCGGCTTCGTGTATCTTTTGCCTACACTACGACACCGCAATGCCGAAACACATATTACAGTAGGTAATTAATATTATTTTCTTAGCAATTTATTTGTTCATTCACAAGCCTTAGACTCTTATTATCGACTTACACCCTTTACCCAGAGTTGCAGACTCACCTATACACATTATGTACAAAACATACACGCACACGCACACGCACACGCACACGCACACGCACACGCACACGCACACGCACACGCACACGCACACGCACACGCACACGCACACGCACACGCACACGCACACGCACACGCACACGCACACGCACACGCACACGCACACGCACACGCGCACTCGCGCCCACACACACGCACGCACCTTCAGTCACAGCGCAATATTTATCAATTGAGCTGCTACACCTCAATATTATTTCTTTTTTTTTTAGATTTGGTTTTGATTTGTTATTCTTTCGTGAATATTTAGCCTTAGGAATGGCTTTTTAAGCATGTACCCTGATTATAATAGTACCTATAGTCTAGATGGCCGTAAGGTGAGAAGTGGGTTATTCCCTAAACAAGTGTCTATGACTATTTAAAGAAAAAACTTGACAAAAAATCTGTAAAAAATGTACTGTTGAAATAAAGGAATTTTTAATTTCGCCTTCTACGCGTCAAAGCATGCGATACTTATACTACATAAGTACTTGTGAAGTGAAACAAAGTTACCGCAGAGTTCACCACCTGCAGCTCGCCTAGTTACGTATTCATTCGTGTCGTGACCGAAAAGTTTGTAAAGAGAGAAGACTGGGGTGCGTGCCAGTCAAAGTCAAAGTAGGTTGCTTTCAATTCTCTGTCATTAGAAATATTTGAGTTTTACCTTATAAATTATCAGTACATAGTCATTTATTCAGGTACCTACTGAAATGGTTGGGGCCCGATTCGACCAAAAATTCAAAAATACTTTATTTGCAAAGGCTTGTATACATCTCGTCATAAATGGAAAATATAAATAATTTACTAAGTTATTTTTACATATACCTAATTAAATATAGCTCGTCATAAATGGAAAATATAAATTATTTACTAAGTTATTTTTACATATACCTAATTAAACATATATGTCGATACAAAAAATATACTAAAAAATGAATAAACATGTCACCTCTTATACTACAAGGAATGTATTTAATTACTTCGCAACGAACTGGTATCATATGAGTGTACCTGTCACTATTTTTGCCTATACTCAAACTAACTAAAGAACCTTCGTTTGATAAACGTAAGGTACTCGTTTCATAATCGATTACAGCATTAAAATGCCTAAAAAAACTTCTCCTAATATTCAGTCTGCAAGACAAGAAAGATTCCCTAGCCTAGTGTAGAGATCTCTGTAAAGTTTTTAAAATGACGCCAGTCGATACCTACAACCTTAGCATGTTCTAACTTATGGATAAGAAAACAATTTTGTTAAATATATCATCGTGGCGTCAGTTGACGACACGATATTATGCTGAGTGAACGCCTTTTTCACTGACACTATGTATAAGTACTTTTTTTATATAAATATTTCTATGTTTTTGTCAGGAAATTATTTTTTCTATTCTATTCTAAATATGTATGCTGATGTTGTTTCTAAGTATATAAAATTTCTCCTTAAAATACATAATAATTCGAACTAAATATAGCCCTCTGAAATTAATTTACCGCTATTTCCCTTAAGATGTAGTTAGTCTATCGTAATGTAATTCTTTTAAGTAATCTGGGTGGTCTTGTAGCCACTCGTATTTCATAACACATATGCTTGCACCGGTGTCAACTAATAAATTTACTGTTTTACTAACTTTTAATAATTCTACTATGCTATTTACGTTGTAATTGATATCGGATTAAGATTTTTCAAATCGGCCCTTGATAGCGTTACTCTCCAATATCTTGTTTGATTATCCGGCTCGAAGGACCAAAAAATGTACAGTGTTGTAAGTTAAGGGACTGTCACTAATGAAAAGTGAGACTAAAGGTACAGAACAGAGTTACCTATTCAAAACAGAAAACAGAAATGCTTTGAATTTGAATGCGTAACATTGATAATAAAACTTACCAAAATTATGACGTTTGGTACCTATTTATGCAGTCGTTACGACGACGAATGAAATAGTAAATAGGTAGCTAGATTATGTACGATAAACTGTACATAATACCGTTAATAATAAATTTACTGTTTTACTAACTTTTAATAATTCTAATTCTACTATGCTATTTACGTTGTAATTGAATATGAAATGATCACTCATTGTAGGAACGAAAAAAATCGCTATTTGGTATAGATTGATTTCGTTCTACTTTCTCAATACCTTCTGGCTGTACTTGAGAAAAAGTGTGAATTGAGTTCATCTTTGTACGCGATGAACCATACTGACTACGTTGGGCACCCCGTTGAAACCTACCTCGGCCAGAACCTCGTGATGGTTGGCCTCTATAAGAGTTAGTTAGGTACCTATTTATGCAGTCGTTACGACGACGAATGAAATAGTAAATAGGTAGCTAGATTATGTACGATAAACTGTACATAATACCGTTAATACGACCTGCGGGATTAGGTAATCCTAATCCCGCGTTCGACCCATTCCCAAATACATTTTAATCCCAGATTTTTCGTGACTCTAGTTGTAATTATAATGTTTGCTAAAATTAATCGTTACTTACTTAAAATTTCCCTGCAATATCATAAATCACTGTTTAACTAACCATGATAAATTGCAATGCGGGCCTCTGTTCAAACAGTTCGCGATAACACAATAGGGGCGCAAAGGGAAGTGCACGTAAACGCTCACAGCCCCCAAAACCGAAACAAAAGATAATATTTCACGCAAATTGACCGTGGAAAATATGTTGAACAATGCCAATTTACATGTATTTACGTGATAATTTTTGATCGTTAAACCTATTGTGTTTAAACGACAATGGAGGCTACGTGCGCAGCATGGTTATGCAGTACGATAACATATAATAATTAATAATTCTTACAACATCTTATACGTTGACCTGATTCCGTACTAAGTAGCTTAAGCACTTGTGTTACAGATATCAGACAACAGAGGAACACAAATATATACTTAAATACATATAATACACCCAGACACTGAACAAACACAAGTGTTCATCGCACGAATGTTTGTCCAGGGTGGGGATCGAACCCACGACCTTTGGCGTAAGAGGCAGGGTCACTACCAATTGAGCCATCCGGTCAGTCATATAAGTAGGTAATGTTTGAATTGCAGCAACAGATGGCGCTATCGGTAGGTACTTTGCATCACGCAAATATACTTACTTACTCCGCTGGCTCAGCAACCCAAATAGAGTCTTGGTCTCCGAAATAAGAGATCCCCACTTCGGTCGATCCTGCGCTACCTACTTCATTGACCAGGGCCGACCCGTGAGCCGGGGACGCCCAGCTGGTGTCGCTGGAATGACGTCATCTAGACTGATCTGCGCGAGCTCCTGGTCAATAACTTTGACTGACCGGATGGCGCAATTGGTAGTGACCCTGCCTCTTACGCCAAAGGTCGTGGGTTCGATCCCCACCCTGGACAAACGTTCGTGCGATGAACACTTGCGTTTGTTCAGTGTCTGGGTGTAATATATGTATTTAAGTATATATTTGTGTTCCTCTGTTGTCTGATATCTGTAACACAAGTGCTTAAGCTACTTAGTACGGAATCAGGTCAACGTATGAGATGTTGTAAGAATTATTATTATTAATTATAACTAGCAAGATCACGCAAATATAATACAAATATTGTTATGGAATAGGCTTAAGTTACAAACTAGAACATGTCCCTTACCTACTCCAAAGGATGAGAGAGATTTAGTCTTTTGCCATCATCACTTAAAATTCCGTTTGACTCGTGATTTTTTGGAAGGGAGGTCCATCCAAATGCGCCATCCGGACCAGTTGAATAATATAGTAAAATTTGATGTGTTAATTTGTAGGTAACTGTATTTGAGAAAATAGTTAAAGTCTTTCCCGAACCGTGTTCTCGGCTCCTCTGCTTAATTTCTACTTAGGGCGGATTCTACCAACTTAACAGTAAAAGGACTAGTAGCCCACCCTCACTTCGTCTCGGGACATAAGTTCTACTATATAATAATAGATGGCGCTAGGTATCGGTTACATCGCGCAACCGTTGCGCGTTTTCGGATTACCTACCCATAATCGTTGCCGCTGCTTGTAGGATTTATTTCTTTATAAATAGTTTAGATGTCTAATGTACTTCGTTACTTTATTTTCGTAATAACCCAATAATTGTCGTATTCCACAGCTATACCTTGTTTAACGAGTGAAGGAACTAATAACATTATTAACCGGCTGAAAACAATATGTATTGTTTTGTGATTCATAATATACCACTTGGGATATTATTGTTGAGTAGGGTTATACAGTTAATGTCAAAAGTCAGTAACAGCTGTGAAAATGACAACGCCGACAATAGGGTATTTGAGCTCGAGATTTTACAAAATATAAATGTTGTATCAAAATATAGGTAAATAATATGTGCCAATAGCAAAACATATCAATTAAAAATATAACGTCTAGCCGGTTTTATGGTCATTCAAAGATTCATGGGCAAGTCCATTTAAAGTATGAAATTATTAAAAAAATATTATTACCATTGTTCAATTGTACCATATAATTTTCACCAACTATTATAATAGAACCATTGACATAAACGAAACTTTTGATACAGCTACCATACAAAATTCAAATGAAATGCATACAAAATTCTGTCACATTTTGCGTTTTGGGTTTGCCCAAAATAATGTGATTTTGAAGTTGTGATATCTCAGGTAGTTTAAATAAGAATCAAGTAATTCTTTCAACGATGTTTCATCATTGAAAGGTCTTTTGATTACAAAAATAAAAAAATATTCAAATACCGTATTCTGTCGAAATTGGCGGCTTAATGATTTACAAATTGCCCGTCCTATTGTTTTTTCTTTTCTTCTACCTTGATCCTTCTCCTCTGTCATAAAATATTTATGTAGATATATTATAAAATATAACATCAGACTATAACCGAATCTCCCTCATAATGTTGTGCTGTATATTTGTTTGTTTGTTTGTATGTAGGTCGTTGCTGAGTTGGTCTGTGCGACGTAGCTCGTACATATTCCCGACTCGAAGAAGAAGACGAAGAGGGGAGGGCAAAGGGATGTTGTTGAGTGGTGCCTCTTTGCCCAATGTGAGTTACTGGAATGCAACGACCCTGCGTGGCTGCGTAGACGCGATGTCCGCTGCTCTGGCTGCGACCCTCTCGAACCGCAATCGTTGCCAAGAGTATTGTGGTAGTGGTGTCACATGGTTCATGGGATGCATTCTGCATCTCTGGTTATTGCTCGTTACTTCATGGTTGTAGATAGGACAGGTTGTACGGAACAGCATTATGCGACTTCTCAATGAACTGGTGAGACCCGTTGGGGAGGCCAGTTACCGATCCGCTGCTGTCAGTGTTTTGATCGCCATGCTGCCATCGATGTTGTCGTGGTGTTGTCTGTACATAAGATATGATTAGCCTGCCTATCTTGATATATACAAGCTGCCTGTGACTGGTGTTAAAGTAAAATGGTTATTATGTTGTTGTGAATAAGGTTCTAATTACGTTGCCATATTCAATGTTGTGGTAGGTTATAAATGATAATATGAATGCAATATGAGCGCCTATATTTCTTTAGAAAATGTTTGCGCAACGTCAACAAATAGTTATTATTTGAATGAAATGCTGAATTTTAACTACTTGAATGGTTTTGTTGTTAAAAGTATGATTGCCTTTCCCAACTGTTGGGGTCAGGCGTTCCCGATGTTTTCGGGAAGATGGTAATCCCAGTAGAGAATCCTTCCACCCCAAGAAAAGAGTAAGATGTTAAAAAGAGGTCTCATGGTTTTAGACCTAGAGCTGCTAGCTCGGGAGAGTAGTGGTTGTAAGTCACTACAATAATAATAGTAATAGTTGTTGTAGTTACTACGCCCCTCTACTATGGGCATGAGCCTTGATTGTTTTTTAAAAGTGTGGCCTTGATAGGCCAGGAGCATCACTGCTCCTTGATAATGATGAGATAATGTTTTGGCCTAGTTAGGCCAGGAGCCCTGCTGCTCCTACTTAATGTTAAGCTAACGTTGTGGCCCAGTTAGGCCAGGAGCCCTGCTGCTCCTAGTTAATTTTAAGTTAAAGTTGTGGCCCAGTTAGGCCAGGAGCCCTGTTGCTCCTAGTTAATAATAAAGTTAAAGTTGTGGCCCAGTTAGGCCAGGAGAACTGTTGCTCCTAGTTAATAATAAAGTTAGTGTTACTAAGTCGTCAAACAATGCTTAAATTTTCCCCACTTGTTACCTACCTACACTACTGACTGTAAAAATGCTAAGTATTCTAAAATAAATTTATTAGTTAATAGCATTGTTTGATCATGAAATTGCAGTGTTGCAAAATTAGCTAAGTCATTAGTCTACGTGACATTGCTTACTTACATCAAATGAATGTTATTGTATTGTTATTTGGTGTAAGTTGATAATTTACTTGAAATGAAACTTGTAAAATTAACTCTTTGTAGAGTGTTTTGGGAACATGGTTACGATTGTTTGTGGAATCAGACCAGAAACGAGTGGTCGTAAGGCACCGCGTTCCCGGCCAGGTAAATGAGGGATCAATAGGAAGTTGATGCAAGTTAGTGATTTAAAGACCTGCGGTAGAGGTCTATAGAAATATGATTAAGTGAAAGTATCATAACTACAGAATAGATCCAAAGGATGCTGTAAATTAAAAATAAGTAGGAGACCACTATGATGAGATCGATTAAGTTGATAATGATAAGATGTTATAGGATCAATGGTATAGATCCACAGGGAGCTAGTAAATAGAATCTTCGCAGGACCATTATCATGAAGTCCATAGGAAGCTGCTAAAATAAAGGATCGAAGGACCAAATGTACGGGCGGGAAGCGATGGTTGTAAGGCACCGCGTCCCGGCGAACAGAATATAAGGAAAGGAAGGGAACCTAACTCTCTAGTGAGCCTAGAGCCCCTTTGTCTAAGACACTAAGTCCCTAGAGCCCTAGCCCTGCCTATCCTGGGAATAAATACATATATAGATAAGGTGATGGGAGCTTGCTCCCGGGTCGCCCAGGGTAGCAAGCGGGAAGAGTCAGGACGGTAGGTAGGAGGGGGACCGCTGCCAGTCGAGCAGGCTCACTCGACTGATCATAGTGACGGCTAAAGGTGTCTTGGCCGCAGCGGGAGAAATGAGACCCAACACAGACGGTTGAAATCTGTTTATTGTTAGTAGTTTAGTTGTTTATATACAATGTTTATCTTTATTGTCACATTCAAAGGTATTTGCTAGTGTGCCGTCGGTGTAGAGTGCCGACGGTGCAAGAAGACGGTCCATCGGTCAGCCGCGCTGCATGTAGGTCGTTGCTGAGTTGGTCTGTGCGACGTAGCTCGTACAACGTTTTATTGTTTTATTTTGGGTGGTGTAACCCTCAATTAAAAAATAAAAATCAGAATGAGTAAAATATCCTTACACCGGTCAATTTATCATTAAAAACGTGTCTCTTTAATCGCTCGACATTATCAGAGTTATATAAGTGGGAAACACAGTAGCAGCCATAATTTAAAAAAAAATATTTACAATTGGATTAGGCATTGACTGTTGGATGTTTAGGTTAGATCACAAAGTAAGTAGAAGATACACAAACTAAATAGAAGATACTGGTTGGATGAATGAGTAGTTGGTTGAACGGATTTTTATTTTACTCTCCATAAAAACTGCGCTATAATATCATAGTTAATATCGGTGGATAAAGATTACCGGATCGGGCTTAAATCGTGTAAGTGAATAAAACAGATTTTGTGTTGCTTTGTGTATGTAATGCAATTTGTGAAGCAAATCAGAAACAATTCCCTGCCAGTTATAGTTTATCAAAAGATATTAAGGCGACGGGTAGCCCTAACTAGCGACACCATTCGTTTTTAATTGTTAGCTACTAAACCGGATCTATTTTAAACAATTTCGGGGTTACAACCTCTTGGCAAACACTTAAACTATTTATTAAATAACCATGCACAAGTGTTGGGTCCGTTTTTGTACGCGAAAAATTGATTACCGCTAAAAGCGGCCACTTTTAGCGCGAATTAATTTTTCGCCTACCAGTGTTAGAGCCGCATTTGTGCATGGTTATTTAATAAATAGTATAAGTGTTTGCCAAGAGGTTGTAACCCCGAAATTGTTTAAAATAGATCCGGTTTAGTAGCTAAATATTAAAATCGGTTGGCGTCGCTAGTGTGCCCTAACCGTCACCTTAAATTAAACCCCTAAAGTGATTACGTTGTAGAATACTGAATAACATATTATGTTGTAGCTTTAATAACATTATCACTCAATTTCCAAAACCACATGATTTACCATTATCGTCCTTAATACCAACTAAATAGAATTTTAATCAAAGTTAACATACTTTTGCTAGCGGTTAAATACCGTTACAATACTGGGCACGCTGTATCAAACTGAACAATGTTTGTTATTCATTACCTTTTGCAAAGAAACCGTATTAAACATCAATTTATTAAAATGTATTATGTACACCTAGGTACTATCTATTCACCTTTTTGCATGCCTTGACTTTATTACCCCGAAGCATTTCAATGGTTACCTTACCTACCATTCCTTAATAAGGTTTTTTGTACCCTATGCGGTTTCCATTACGACCCGATCTTTATAAAGTTCCACATAATGAATTCCTCATTGAACATTCTTGTTTGAAGCTAGCGTCAAATTTGACTCTTTTGTTTGTAAATGTTCACTTCTCCAAATGAATCTTGCGTTGGGCCGAGAGTTCTTGTTTTCGTTGTACTTATAAAACTTTGTGCCCTGCTCTTTCCCTTTTGTTAGTGTTGTCTGTCTGAATTAGGTCTTGCTGCAATATCTTTTAAACGGCAAAACAATACTTAGGTTCGTTTCACTACGTCTGCATTTTTTTTATGACATAGGTAGCAGACGAGCAGACGGATCACCTGATGATAAACGACCACGGATTGGGCCTCCGGTACCCTCACTCACGCAGCGAAACACAGCACAGTGCTACTTCACGCCGGTTTTCTGTGAGGCCGTGGTATCATTCCGATGGAGCCGGCCCATTCATGTCGAAACGTGGCTCTCCCACGGTCAGAGTGCATAAATTTTAGATAGCTTATCTGAAATATAAATATGCTTTATAGAACTAAAAATATTTTGCCTAGGCATATTACTTTGGGAAAGCCACGCTTTAACATGAATGGACGGGCCGGCCCCATCGAAGTTATACCACGTGACGAAGCAGCGCCTGCGCTGTGTTTCGCCGAGTGAGTGAGGGTACCGGAGGACCTTCGATTAGAAAGGGGAAATGTTGACAGAGCTATTGTGACTTTCGGATGACTATGGGCGAGGATAATTTCTTCAACAAAAATGGAGAGACCACCATGGAAGACCCACGCTTCGTTATGAATGGGCCGACTCGACCGGAGTGATACCACGGCCCCACAGAAAACCGGCGTGAAGCAGCACTGTGCTGTTTCGCTGCATTAGTGAGGGTACCGGAGGTCCGATCCGGGGGAAAGGGGGGATTAAAGGTTGTCAGCGCACTTGTGACTGCACTGGTGTCGCGGGTGTCCATGGGCGGCGGCAATCGCTTATCATCAGGTGATCCGTCTGCTCGTCTGCCACCTATCACATGTCAGCGGACCACAACCCTGTCCATCCACAGCCACGACCATTCTGCCAAGAGTGCTCGACTAAGAAGTAGTTTAGGCTTTACCCAACTAGTCTGACGTGTGGCTGAAAGAACCAAGACTAACTAATATTGTCTTACATCTAGACAACACTACCTTTTGTGAATGGCCGCTCGTACGGGTGAGATTGAGGAAAGTTAATAGCCACTTTAGAGGCCATAGTGGTGAGTGTTACTTGGAAAAGAGGTTTTATTTTTACACCTGATTCGGCTATTACTGAAGTACGAAAACGGGAAAGAAATCTCACAGCAGGAAAAACTTATAAACAGGATCACAAAAAAAGTTTCTCGTGAGAAAGTACCAAAGATCGGTAATTATACATAGATAGGTAAGTGCAGTGGAGTCAAGACTAAGTTCCGCTGCATATGCAGTAAGAAAAATTAGGCGTCTGACTGATATCGAGACGGCAAGACTTATAGATTTCCACAGTGTGTTGTCATATGGTCTACTGTTGTGGGGGTCTGCTACTGACATACAACGAATCGGTAATTCGTTTGTTGGCTTAAGTATTAAAATATTTAATAAGGTACCACAAAATGTCATTAACCTATCACTGGATAAGTTTAAGTCTCATATTAAAACCTGCCTAATGAAGAAAGGTTACTATAGTGCACAAGACTATTTAAATGATAAGGATTCTTGGTCATGTGAATTGATTAATCTTTTGAGTTGTTATTCATAGTAGTCTATTAACTTTCATAATTGTATTTTTTTTCTCTTCTCAATTGAAACTCTGTAACATTTATTTATTTATTTATTTATTTATTTTGGTTCACCAACAGCACATCATACAAAAATAATCATAACAGCTTTTTATAGTAAATTAGATGTCAGTATGTATGCCAATTACAGGGGAACACAGCGTTGATGAGTATACAATAGACAACACATAATTAATCAATTATTTACATTACATAATGTAAACTTGATATTTCAAACATAGATAATACAATGGTTTAACTTTAAAATAGCAGTTTTTATTTCAGCAGTTTTCTTTTAAAACCTGTAAAGGAGTCGTGAAAAATATCTATATCGGGTGTAATATTGGTAATTTCATTATATTTCAAGCACATTCTAGGTATTGGGCTATGCAGACCTAAGTTACTTCTGAAAAATGGTGTACTAAAAATTTTTGAAATCCGATTTCGGGGGTATTTGCAAGGGACATTAAGACCTATTTGGGATCGTAAATTTTGACATTTGATTTTATTATTTATGACTTTATATAAAAACAGTAAATCAGAGACAGAGCGACGGCAACGGAGTGACGACATTTTGAAAAAGGTCAACCTTTCATTATAGGGGCGCAAATGAGATATGTCATGAGACAAGTATGCCAGATGTCGTGTGAATGCACGCTGTATGCTCTCTACTCTTTGAGATGGCTCGCTGTATACAGGGTTCCAAGCCACAATGCCGTATTCCAAGTGACTACGGACTAAGCTATTGTAAAGAATTAGTTTAGTCCGTGGTAACCTGAAATCACGCGTACTGCGTTTTAAGAAGCCGAGCATTTGCGCTGCTTTTTTTATTTTTCTGTTTAGATGAGTAGTGAATTTTAAATTACAACTCAAGGTTACTCCCAAGTCCCGAATGTCTTCTACTTTAGCAAGGACGGTACCGTTTAGTGAGTAAGGAAAGTTCAGTGGTTTTTTTTGTCGAGTGAAACTGATCCGATAACACTTAGCAGGGTTAAGTAACATATTATTGTTTGTACACCAGGTTCAATACCTTCCAAATCCCTTTGTAATGATAGAGCATCATCCAAGCCATTTATTGTTTTATATATTTAAAGGTCGTCTGCAAAAAGGGAGACATTACTAGTTTTTATATGTGTGACAATATCATTTATGAAGGCAAGGAACAGAATGGGGCCTAAATGGGAGCCCTGTGGCACACCAGCTCTTTGAAAAGAGTAACTACTGAGTTTCTTGCTGGTGTCTTCTCAGTAGAAATCGACATTCCGAACCAGCGGTAGATATTATGTACCTATTTTGAAATTCATAAGTGTTCTGTGTGGACCTAAATTGAATAAAGAATTTTTTATCTTTATCTTTTATCTTTATACTCTAGATGCTGATTTTGGATAGTCATAAAAAGGGTTTAACGGTCCTTAACAAACTAGCCTAAGTTCATCTTACTAAAAAAACGCAAACGCTTCAGAAATATTACCTATATTTGTTTAACTTCCTCCTCCTCAGATTGCAAGACTTCAGATGCGTGTGGTGTCGCAAATGCGTGCACGCGGCGTGCAAGCCGAACTGGCGCGCCTCGTGCGCGCTGGGGCCTGCGCGCGCGTCGGTGGTGCCGCCCACACGCCTGCACTCCGTTGGGCCAGACGACGCCTGGGTGCCTGACAGGCCCGCCAACGCCTCGCCGCTTATTGTCTTCGTCAATTCAAGATCAGGTGAGACAGTTAACAATACTTACAGGCCGAGCTGGCAAACTTAAGTCTGCGAGTTCGTCCGCCATGCCACTCACGCGCCAACAGTCCGTCGGGTTCGGGGGTATCTGAGTGCGGCCCGCCATTTTAGGTACGTCAATTTGAGTGCCAGTTTACAATATTCAAGTTCAGCTTCACAAACAAACATTAATCATTACCTACCTGCAAGGGTTGAAACTAAGGTTACCTATTTGGGGGTCTACCCGTAAACAGTGTTCCTCTAATCTAATGAAACATGCAAATCTAGGATTTCATTCAAAGCGATAAATTTCTTGCGGCAATACACCTTTCAATATTTTGGCCAATCTCAAAGTAAATTTTCCATCGACAGGAGACAACCAAGGTGTGAAGTTCCTCCGTCGCTTCAGGCAGCTCCTAAACCCAGCTCAGGTCTTCGAGCTGAGTGGCGCCGGGCCACGGCTCGGGCTGCGGCTATTCAGGCACTTCGCGCCGCTGCGTGTGCTGGTCTGCTCTGGTGATGGCTCCGTGGGCTGGGTGCTGCAGGAGGTCGATAAGCTGGACATGCACGTAAGTGACTATCAGACTATCACACCACCAGCTCATGGTCCTTCCTACCGCCTCGACATACTGGTCGTATCTTGGGAGACGCTCACCAGGTGCTTGCTAAGGTCTCTTTCCCTGGTGTGTTTTTCACTGCCTACAAAGTCTTAGTCTGTCCAAGCTCAATGTTACTTCTCCCCAAATGGGGCGTGAAACCACCACAGCACAAGTGACTCGTAAGTAACTAGAGGCAATAAGGTCCCTTCCTTCTTCTATCGCTACAAGTAGCTCGGGTCTTCGAGCTAAGTGGCGCCGGACCACGGCTCGTTCTGTGGCTGTTCAGGCACTTCGCGCTGCTGCGTGTACTGGTCTGCTTAGGAGATGGCTCGGTGCTGCAGGAGACCGATAAGCTGGACATGCACATAAGCGACTTGCGGCACACCCGTAGCTTCAAGTAGCTCAGGTCTTCGAGCTGAGTGGCGTTGGATCACGCTTGGGCTTTGGCTCCGTGGGCGAAGACAGATCAGCGATTGCCACCGCTCTTGGACACACGCAACACAAGTGTGCTGCTAACGCTCACCTATACTCCACACGCCCCCGAATAAGTCTCCTTTACTTAGGTAAAGGTTCGCCTCGCTCAATAGTTCGCCGAAGTTGTTGTTTTATCGCTAAGCATCAGAAGCTCCGTATAAGATATAAGATTAGATATTTTTTGCAGCGTCAAGTACAAACAGCAGTACTGCCCCTGGGGACTGGAAACGACCTTGCTCGAGTCTTGGGTTGGGGTGCTTCCTGCGACGATGCCGCCAACTTACAACAGCTGTTGGAGCGATACGAGAGAGCCTCCACCAAGATGCTGGATAGGTGAGTGGACTAGTTCACTAAATTTTTCATTCTTACCTAATAACTTACGCTGCCCAACAGACTTTGGCTTATCTCCTGATAGGTACTGGTCATTTGTACCCGAAGAGGTGTATACATGAAGATCTCTTGCAGGTTACACCTGACGAAATATTTGGCTTTCTTTCTTCCTGAATTAATTTGGCGCCATCGACAAAGAAGAAGAAGTCTCACACCCAATGATCTATGTAAACTCTGATTTCTAATTACGTGGACTAAATTGATAGATGTCAATGTGTCATCCCATTGTCAAAATGTATAGAATCTTGACATTTGCATCTGTCAGAGTAGTTCAAATCACTAAAAATCTGAGTATAGTTGGTGTATAGTGCGAAAGTATTGTTGGACAAACATCCCTTACGTATATCTAGCCAGTGGATTGAAGCTATGTAGATTGGCTGGATCCTCCTGAAGAATTAGCTCGTATTTTCATTGCAGATGGTCAATAATGACGTTTGAAAGAGCGCTGACAGCACCGCCGCCTCCCCCCGCCCCTCCCGACCTAGTGGAGGAGACATCGCTGCTGAAGAACTTGCAAGACATCATGCAGGTAGGTGGCATTCTTTCTTTTTTATGTGATAGGTGGCAGACGAGCAGACGTCACTACCATGAAGTGCGATTGCTACCGGTCATGGACACCTGCAACACCAGTGGCTAATCAAAATTTAATCAGCCTAGACTGTTAAAACGAAAAATAATACACTAAAAATACCCCCGACAAAAATGGATTCATTGCATAGATTCAACACTTTTCTCTTCTTGACTAATAAAACAGTTGTTGTCTCGAACCGGTATAACAAGTGTGATGTCAAGCTTTGCTTGAGATAAAACGTTATAATAAAGAATGCCAGTTAATTTATAGGTTTCCCTGTTAGTTGAATTGGCGACAATTTGGAGAGATCTATGTCCCCTAGTAGGCTGTAAAGGGCTGTTGATGATATTTTAAACAATTTCATCATCATCATCATCAGCCCATCGCAGTCCACTGCTGGACGTAGGCCTCTCCAATTGTTCGCCACTGTGATCTATCCATGGCTTCTCGCATCCAGCTCTTGCCAGCCATCCTGCGCAGATCGTCCTCCCACCTAGCCAGAGGGCGCCCTACATTACGTTTGCCAAGACGCGGTCTCCACTCCAGAACTCGTTTACCCCATCGGTTGTCGGTTCTGCGGCTAATATGGCCAGCCCACTGCCACTTAAGCTTGCTAATCCGGTGAGCAATGTCGATAACTTTGGTTCTCTGCCGGATCACCTCATTTCGGATTCGATCTCGGAGAGAGACGCCGAGCATTGCTCGTTCCATAGCCCGCTGAGCGACCTTTAACTTGTGGACCAGCCGTACCGTAAGTGTCCACGTTTCGGCTCCGTATGTCATGACGGGTAGGACGCACTGATTGAAGACTTTCGTCTTTAGGCACTGTGGTATCGACGATATGAAGACACGACGTAGTTTTCCAAATGCTGCCCAACCCAACTGGATTCTCCTAATCACCTCATCCTCGAGGTTGTTTTTATCCAATTGCAAAGTCTGCCCGAGGTATACGTATTTTTGAACAACTTCGAGGACGGCACCGTGAATTGCAATCGGTTCCGGTAGAACATGTTCATTGAACATGACCTTGGTTTTGTCCAAGTTCATCCGTAGGCCGATGCATTTAGAAGAGTCAGCCAGGTCATTCAGCATCTGTTGTAGGTCCTGCAGCGTTTCTGCCATTATGACGATGTCGTCAGCAAATCGCAGGTGAGAGATGTATTCGCCATTGATGTTGATGCCACGTCTCTTCCAGTTCAGCGTCTTGAACATATCCTCCATTGCATTTGTGAACAATTTCGGGGAGATGACGTCCCCTTGTCTCACTCCTCGATGCAATGGTATAGGACTTGTTTGCTGATTCTGTACTTGTACATTGGTTAAACAATTTGATTGGTCCAAATGTATAATTCTCCACTCAACTCCGCGCAGCTCCTGTTCTATGGAAACGCAGCCTTAGGGCCCTTCAAGAGAAGAGCGCGCTCTTTTGTAAATTAAATATGGTTGTCCGAAAGAAGTAAGCTTATCTTAAAGAAGACGTGCGTACTCCTGTCTAAAAGGTCAGCAACGCATTAGCGACTTCTCTGATTTCACAGATGTTCTTGGGCGGTGGTGATTACTTAACAATAACCATCAGGTAATCCACTAAAGAAGTGACTATGGACATAAAGCTTGAATTTGAATATGGATGACGGCTGAAACGCGCTTTCTTATTATGAGAATGGGAGACAAACGCAAGCGAGTCGCCTAATGGAAAGTGATCACCGACCGCCCATGGACATCAGCCACACCAGAAGAAGCGGAGATGCGTTACCAGCCTTTTAGAAAAGTATAGGCTCGTTTCTTGAAGATCTCAATGTCGTAACGGTTCGGAAATACCGCTGCGGGATGTTTCACGGGATTTCTTTGGTGGCGCTGACCCTAGTCGGACGCAGCCCATCAGCTGGATTTCTTCTATTCAATTTTAGTAGTATTATTACTATAATTCATATTGTAATTTTCATAATTTGTGACAGTATCGTTAGATTTTATGATGTATCTACTTTAAATCGATGTTAGTTTACCACGCTGTGTACACATTACTTACCATTGTACCTGCCTTTCATGTTTTGTAAGACTATTGCTTCGTTGCAATTCTGTTTTGTGTACCTAATAAATAAATAAATACCAATAGCTGTGTCCGACTAGAGTCAGCGCCATCAGAGATTGGTATTGGGACCTAATGTCTCCATTTGTAGGCAGGAATAGCTGGTGGGCTGTGTCCGACTAGAGTCAGCGCCACCAGCTTTTGGTATTGGTACCTAACGTCTCCATTTGTAGGCAGGAATAGCTGGTGGTCTGCAGATCCAACTAGAGTCAGCGCCGCCAGCTATTGGTATATTGGTACCTAACGTCTCCGTTTGTAGGCAGGCAGGAATAGCTAGTGGGCTGTGTCCGACTAGAGTCAGCGCCACTAGCTATTGGTATTGGTTACGTCTCCATTTGTAGGCAGGAATAGCTGGTGGGCTGTGTCCGACTAGAGTCAGCGCCACCAGCTTTTGGTATTGGTACCTAACGTCTCCATTTGTAGGCAGGAATAGCTGGTGGGCTGTGTCCGACTAGAGTCAGCGCCACCAGCTTTTGGTATTGGTACCTAACGTCTCCATTTGTAGGCAGGAATAGCTGGTGGTCTGCATGATCAACTAGAGTCGCGCCGCAGCTATTGGTATATTGTACCTAACGTCTCCGTTTGTAGGCAGGCAGATAGCTGGTGGCTGTGTCCGACTAGAGTTCAGCGGCCACCAGCTATTGGTATTGGTTACATCTCCATTTGTAGGCAGGAATAGCTGGTGGGCTGTGTCCGACTAGAGTCAGCGCCGCCAGCTATTGGTATATTGGTACCTAACGCCTCCATTTGTAGGCAGGAATAGCTGGTGGGCTGTGTCCGACTAGAGTCAGCGCCACCAGCTTTTGGTATTGGTACCTAACGTCTCCATTTGTAGGCAGGAATAGCTGGTGGGCTGTGTCCGACTATAGAGTCAGCGCCACCAGCTATTGGTATTGGTTACGTCTCCATTTGTAGGCAGGAATAGCTGGTGGGCTGCTGATCCGACTAGAGTCAGCGCCACCAGCTATTGGTATTGGTACCTAACGTCTCCATTTGTAGGCAGGAATAGCTGGTGGGCTGTGTCCGACTAGAGTCAGCGCCGCCAGCTATTGGTATATTGGTACCTAACGTCTCCATTTGTAGGCAGGAATAGCTGGTGGGCTGTGTCCGACTAGAGTCAGCGCCACCAGCTATTGGCATTGGTAGGTAACGTCTCCATTTGTAGGCAGGAATAGCTGGTGGGCTGTGTCCGACTATAGAGTCAGCGCCACCAGCTATTGGTATTGGTTACGTCTCCATTTGTAGGCAGGAATAGCTGGTGGTCTGTGTCCGACTAGAGTCAGCGCCACCAGCTTTTGGTATTGGTACCTAACGTCTCCATTGTAGGCAGGAATAGCTGGTGGTGCATGCTGTCCGACTAGAGTCAGCGCCAGCCAGCTATTGGTATTGGTACCTAACGCTCCATTTGTAGGCAGGAATAGCTGGTGGGCTGTGTCAGACTAGAGTCAGCGCCGCCAGCTATTGGTATATTGGTACCTAACGTCTCCATTTGTAGGCAGGAATAGCTGGTGGGCTGTGTCCGACTAGAGTCAGCGCCACCAGCTATTGGCATTGGTAGGTAACGTCTCCATTTGTAGGCAGGAATAGCTGGTGGGCTGTGTCCGACTATAGAGTCAGCGCCACCAGCTATTGGTATTGGTTACGTCTCCATTTGTAGGCAGGAATAGCTGGTGGTCTGTGTCCGACTAGAGTCAGCGCCGCCAGCTTTTGTTATTGGTACCTAACGTCTCCATTTGTAGGCAGGTGGGCTGTGTCCGACTAGATTCAGCGCCGCCAGCTATTGGTATATTGGTACCTAACGTCTCCATTTGTAGGCAGGCAGGAACAGCTGGTGGGCTGTGTCCGACTAGAGTCAGCGCCACCAGCTAATGGTATTGACGTCTCCATTTGTAGGCGGGGGAAGTGAGTTGCGCGGCGTCGGGCGCGCTCCGGGCGGGCTGCGCGCGCCTGGCGGCGGCGGGCGAGCGCACGGGCGGGCCGGCCGCGCGCGCCGCGCACCGCCTGCGCCGCGCGCTGTCGCTGCTGCTGCACGCGCGCGCGCACCTCGCGCACGACCACGCGCGCTGCAGGTAACCACTCAGCCTAGTCGCCGTTAAAATAACGTGCAGATTTTTTTGAAAAATTTTGTCGCTATGTAGCCGTCTAATAAGACCCCCTTCAACATCATGGTGGAACCGCATCATGTAGACTACATTTGTAATAAGTTGAGATTACTCTTAAGGTGACGGATAGGGCACACTAGCGACGCCAATCGATTTTAATTTTTAAATCCTAAACCGGATCTATTATATAAAAAAATTTCGAGGTTTATTAAAAATTCCTAGCCGGATTTAGTTCCTAAACCGGATATATTTTAAACAATTTCGGGGTTACAATCTCTCGGAAAATACCTATACTATTTATTTCATACTTATAGTTAACTGTTTGGTCTGCTTTTGCACTCGAAACTTGAATTACCGCGTGTAGTGTAGTGTATTTAAAAAGCCGCTTTTGGAATGAATCAATTTTTCGCGTACAAAAACAGACCCAACATTTGTGCACGGTTATTTAATAAATAGTATAAGTGTTTGCCCAGCGATTGTAACCCCGAAATTGTTTAAAATAAATCCATTTTAGGATTTAAAAACTAAAATCGATTGGCGTCGCTAGTGTGCCTTACCCGTTACCTTAAGTAAATTTTCCCACTTAAGATTTAACTCTAAAATTATTATACCTTTCATCAGTTGAATTAATTTAGGGTCACTGTACCTTAAATGTCGTGTGGTCCCGGCAGAGTAGAATAGGCCACCCTCACTCTTACCGAGGTGTCGTAAAAGGCGACTAAGGTAAAGCTACTGACATGATCATCAGCACCCAGAGAAGGAAAACTCTGCATTTATATCAAAACCCTCGCCAACCCGTCTGCCAAGCGTGGTGAGTATGGCAATTACCCCTCATGTGATTGAGGGAGGCCCGTGCCCCAGCAGTGGGGACTTAAATGGGCTGATGGTGATGGTGTACCTTAAATGCTAATTATTAGTAGCCTTGTACGCGCATGTTCGCCTGCGCTAAGAACTACTTATTGTTGTAGTTTTTTAGATTTTCGCGTTGCATTATAACTAAGTATAATGTATCAAGACGGGAATTAACACGGTATTTATTATGTGATACAACATTGAGTACTCACATATTCGGCTCGACGTTTCGGCTACGTTACAGCAGCCGTGCTCACGAGCGGACTGGTCTTGGTCCCGTCTTGATACATTATAGTTACTTATAGTTGTATCTCTACGCGGGAGTACAATCACAGAATATAGACAAGGACTACTTTGTGTTACTATGGCGAGCGCAGTCAGGCTATTTTAGCTAGGACACGGCACACCTCGTACCTACTTACAGTCATTTCAACATGTAATTACTTGTTGATTTTCAGTTCTTGGGAACCGCTGGAGGGGACGAGTGACAGCGAACCCGAAGCGCAACCCGTTGCCGAAAAGGGGAGCATTGAAAAGACTGAAAAGGTATGTCCACTTCTTTAGATTTGACGTGCACATGCATTTGCAACTTCAACCATATGTAAGGTAAATGAGTAACGTCTTATCTACCGTTTTTCTATCATCTCAAGGTCCTATTTCCGGTTGCATTGGAAATTACAAAGAAGCGACTGTCATCTGGCTTTTGCAACCCTTGACCGGGGAACCAAACCAACTCGAGCAAGGTTACACACACATTCAGCTCCCAATGTTTTCCATCGCCGCTGGGCTCTATATTAAAAATATGCACATAGATTTTGGGTAGCATGCTCGGATTAGTTAGAACATCCGACCTCCCGTTAAAAAGGCATTCCGTTCCTATTTTTCATTCTTTGATTTTGTTCGCCGAGCTACCATCGTTCATTTGTGCAACAAAGTCAATATGTCAAGGAGGTTTTTTGTTAGATATATACAAAAAGAATGTATATAACATTAGCATTTTGTTGTACAATCATCTTCCCACTCAGTTAAAATATTTTGAATGGAATATGTTTACAACTCGACTCACGAGGTGTCTCATGGATAAATGCTTTTGTAGCGTTAAAGAATTCCTGGATTGGAAATAAATTCTTTTAATATGTTTGGTAAATTTGGCACTATATAATTATTAACTATTACTGATTTGATATCTTCCATTTTAATCAATGATGTAATAATTTATAATTTTGTTGTGACTTAAATTTTATAGCTTGACTAATGTACCTACGAAAATTTTGCACGTCTCTGTTACTAGACAAAATACGTGACCTAATTATAATTTAAGTAGGCCTTAGTGCAAAATTTATGTATATATTTGTAATAACTGTATTCTTGCAAATATTTATTTTTGTTGATTGATTATGTCGTAAAAGAAGGTAAAGCTATACCGCTATGCGCAGGAGCAGCTGAACTGGGCGGCGCGGGGCTGCGCGCTGGCCGCCCGCGCCGACAGCGTGCGCCGCGCGCTCCGCTCGCTCGTGCGCACGCTCGCGCACTTGTACCCGCACCAGGTAACATCATGCCCGGAACCACAAAATAGATATATAGGGACAAGGACAGAGATTAATCACTTGTAGGGAGTCACGGTATTTGACTATTTTTTTTATTTTTTGTAATCAAAACACCTCTCAATGATAGAAACATCGTTGAAAGAATTACTTGATTCTCATTTAAACTACCTGAGATATCACAACTTTAATATCACATTATTTTGGGCAAACCCAAAACGCTCCATACAAATGGCTACTGAGATGTGACGTCACATGACAGTATTTTGTATGCGTTTCATTTGAATTTTGTATGGTAGCTATATCAAATGTTTCGTTTATGTCAATAGTTCTATTGTAATAGATGGTGCAAATTGTATGGGTTATTTAATGGTATAATTATTTTTTAATAATTTCATAATTTTAAAATGGACTTGCCCATGAATCTTTGAATAACCATAAAACCAGCTAGACGTTATATTTTTAATTGAGAATTTTTGCTAATGGCACATATTTACCCATATTTTGATAAAATATTTATATTTTGTAAAATGTCGAGTTTAGTCAAATGCCCTCCACCGCGCACAATAGGGGCGCGGTGGAGGGCAATAGTCCCAAGGACACGCAATATCCGCGCACATCTCCCACGATTCGGCCAGTATAACCATAGTGTTGGTATGGCCATGGGAGGTGGTGGGTTGTCCAACACCGCTGTAACGCGCTTTAGATATGCGCGGGGAGGTGGGGGGCAGAGCAACTGCTGCGTTGGTTCGTCAGTCTGTCTGTCGTCGTCGTCACGACGGCCTGTAGTAAATAAATAAATAAATATTTCACAACATCACGTACATTGATCTGACTCCGATATAGGTAGCTCAAGCACCTGTGTTACGGATATCAGAATCAACAGCGGAATCACAAATATATACATAAAATACTTTTCTTTTGTAAATACATACTTATAATACATACCAAACACCCAGACCAATACAAACAGACATATTCATACACACAAATGTTTGCACTGTTCGGGGATCGAACCCGCAACCCTTGGACCAAAGGCAGCGTTCACTACCACTGTTCCAAACGGGTAGTGTTATCGGTTCCGGACTATTTATATCAGACGCACATGAGATATAATATCCAAAGATGGGACGTGCTTTATCTCGAGATGTCAAGGCTGTTATTTTCAAAGTGACAGAATATTTTATGTAGAGAAAAGCAGACAAAGATAAATTTTAATATAAGAGCTACGCAAATATTGCGAAAATTGTAATAATTGTTTCCTTGTGTATTTTAGTTTATAATAATTAACAAATTCGATTAAAATATGTAATCTTGACTGTCAAAACCTGACATAGCTACAACTTGAAACTTCTTAAAAATAATACTTTTTAATAGAAGGAGGTCCTTATCTAATATATTTTCTTTACATGTATACAGCGTCAAAATATTGTACCTTCAGATCTATTCAACAATATGAATTTCTTATAAGTTCATTATCTTTTGTCCGCACCCCGCTTCCCCTTGCATACCTAAGGAGCGGTAAAGCGGTGTTGGCCAGACTATAACACAACATAGACACAAAAAGCCAACCAACCGTTAAACAGAAGTAAGCTGGACTCTCGGGGAAAAGGCGTTCACAAACAAACACAATATCGCATCAATCACATCATTCATGTCTTTTTAGTCTTTGAGTTACGGAGTTCATTGGGAGTTAAAGATGAAAAGAGCGATATAACTCTTTTCTTCAAAAGAGTTATAACTCTTTTGTCTTTTAAAAGCGTTGTTCTGCGCATCTCTAATAGAAACAGACATGTTCATACATACAAATGTTTGTACTGAGCGGGGATCAATACCACTGATCCAAACTGGTCATCAGAACATTAAAACGTTAACATACTACATGGTGAATGCGCAGGAGTCAGAGTCGTGCGACACGTGCCCGAGCGGGACGGACGGCGCGGAGGGGGGCGCGGGGGGGCACGAGGAGATGTCGGCGCTGCCGGTGCCGCGGGCCTTCGCTGACAGTCGGCGCTCGTCTGCCGCCTCCGCTGTGTCCGCTTCCTCCATCAACCCTGAGCAGTAAGTACATTATACCGAGTGACCAGGGTTATAAATAATACTTCCGTTAGTTTGCAAGTAATTTATTCCACCGATAACCCATTCCTACAGATACGGCACATGGATTTTTACAATCCTAGTATTGTGCAATGAAACATGGAGATGGAGAATGACGCATCTTTATTTATTTATATATTGTTATAAGGACACATTACATATAACAGTTAAATAAAAACAAAACATTAGAACAAGTAGCTTAAATTGAACTATTACCTGAAAGCATGCATCCCTGACATGGGTAGGTAAGTTATTAACTTACAATAAAATAAAATAAAAATCGCGTTACACATTAGTGCCCTAGGGCTTAGGGCTAAACTTATCTAAAACTTATCACTAACAGTCATTGAGGGCCCTAAGAGCCCTCTTGAAAGCATATTTATTGGGGTTAAAAATATCAATATCATGACTTTGAGATATATCGTTGTATTGGCGACACATCCGAACTATGGGATTATAAAACGACGTATCATTTCGGTAAACCTGGAGCGAAAATAACTTATGATTACGTGTTCTATTATAAGTGTTAAACTTCAACGCTGATAGGAATGTTGGAGAATCTATAATTGAATTGACGATTTTGTGCAAATATATAAGTTCTGCAAAGCTTTTGGTGTAGCAAATGTCCATGGAATGTAAATTCAAATTCAAATTCAAATAATTCTTTATTTGCATAGGCTTGTACACAGCACTTACAAATCGTCATACATTTGAATGACTTAAAACTATTTATAAGTACTTATGTATAATTTACATGTTAATACATATATATGTTGATACATAAAATATACTAAAGAAATAAATAAACATAATGCGATTCTACCACCGGCTCGGAAAGTTGTTTCTGGTCGAGAAGATCCGGCAAGAAACTCGCCAGTTACTCTTTTTAATCGCCAACTTTTTTACAATGGTTTATTATCTTCATACCAAGTCATACAGTCTAATGCAACACAAAATAGAATGAAGCAAATTAAAAGCTGTGCGTTTCTCCCGGAACTTTCTACCACGTACCTCAGTTCTGTGGAACGGTTTGGCTGCAGGAGTATTTCCGGACGGCTACAACTTAGGGATCTTCAAGAGAAGAGCGTACTCTTTTTTAAAAAAAAGGCCGGCAACACATTAGCGATCTCTCTGATTTCGCAGATGTTCATGGGCGGCGATGATTACTTTCCATCAGGTGACTCGCTTGCTCGTTTGTCCGCCTCTAGCATAAAAAAAAAAAAAAAAAAAAGCTAAATATGAGGTAAACCGAAGCGGACCAGTCCCCAAAGGTGGCACCTGTTCACAAGTATGACGTATGTGTCAGCCATCATTTCACTCAACCATATTGGAGGGAATGTAATGACCCGCCACATAACGCCACCACCTCAGAGACATTTGAGTGAGCATGACTACTTAGGTCCTCCTCATAGGTCACAAAGAGTAGTAGTTACTTAATCTAATACTAATAAACTGCAGGACGAGGTGTACAATAGTAGGTGGTTAGCATCTTGTCAATTATTGAATAATCAATATAAATCAATTTTATACAGTAATAAATGCTGCTAAGCCTAATTTATTAAAATTCAGTAATTATATAATATTAATGATTTTTGTTAATATATATGAAAATGTTACAAGTGTGCAAGCATGGAGGTCATTATGTCCATGAATCCTTATCATTTAAGTAGTCTACAATTTTATAGTATCCTTTACTCATTAAACAGGCTTTCACGTGAGATTTAAATTTATGCGTTGGTAACTCAATAACATTTTGTGGCAACTTATTGTACATTTTAATACTTAGACCAACAAATGAATTATTAATTTTTTGAAGTTTCAGATTTGGAATCGCGAGCTTGTGTTTATTTCTAGTGTTAAAACCATGACAATCAGATTTTTTCGAAAAAATATCCATGTTCTTTCGCACGTACAAAATACAGTCTAAAATGTATTGAGAAGCTACGGTTAAGATGTTAATGCTCTTAAATAATTCTTTTAGCGAATCGCGAGGTCTAAGGTTGTATATGGAGCGGATGGCCCTCTTCTGCAATACAAATATAGTCTGTATATCAGCAGCAGACCCCCACAACAAGAGACCATAAGACATTACACTATGAAAATAACTAAAATAAACCAATCTCGCGGTTTCAATATCGGTCAGATGTCTAATCTTCTTAACCGCATACGCGGCGGAACTAAGTCTTCCCGCCAAGGCTGCGACGTGGGGTCCCCATTGTAATTTGGCATCCATGGTAATGCCAAGGAAAACTGTTGAATCAATGACTTCAATACGTTCATTATTCATAGTGATGTTAGTATTGACCTGTCTTACATTGGGCATTGTGAATTTTACACATTTAGTTTTCTTAGCATTAAGAAGTAAGTTGTTAGTGGTAAACCAATGGAGAACTTGTGACAGAGTGTCATTTACATCGTCAAACGTACTTTTTCTTCGGTCAACATTAAAGATCAACGAAGTGTCATCAGCAAATAGCACTACTTCACAAAGGTCTTGTGTAAAGTAAGGAAGGTCATTTATATATATCAGGAAAAGCAGAGGCCCCAATATCGATCCTTGGGGCACTCCCATCAATAGAGGAGTGCCTGAAGAATATGTCCCATTAATGTTTACTTTCTGAATTCTATCAGACAAGTAAGAATTTATCAAACTTAGTGACATCTTGGACACACCATAATGAGCTAATTTTAACAACAATGTTTGGTGCGTAACGCAATCAAATGCTTTCGATAGGTCACAAAATACTCCAACAGCATCCTGCTTGTTTTCCCATGCATCAAAAATATGCTTGATAAGTGCAACTCCTGCATCAGTTGTTGACTTACCTTTAGTGAACCCAAATTGTTTATTATGAAGCAGGTCGTTAACTTTAAAATGAGACAGCAACTGAACGAATATGACTTTTTCAAAAATCTTACTCAGTGCTGGTAATATAGAAATAGGCCTAAAGTTAGAAGGATTACTTTTATCACCTGATTTGAATAACGGTATGATTTTGCTATACTTCATTAAGTTAGGAAATTGGCCTTCGTCAACACATCTGTTGAATATCATTGACAAATGGGGTGCGATATGCAGTATTATATTTTTTAAAATGTCTACGGATATTCCCCAAAGATCTTCAGTTTTTTTATATTTAGATCTTTAAAAGTTTTTACTATTATCTCAGGTGTTACATGGGTAAATCTGAAAGGTGTTTTACATTCGTCAACTTTTGCTTTTAGCAAGGAGATGTGAACTTGAGTTTAATGTACTTGTCGTTGTCACTGGTATATTAGTGAAAAAAGACTCAAATGCATTTGCCACATCAGCATCAGAGTCAAGTTGTTTGCCATTGATTTTTAGAGAGACCTTGTGTTCTTGTGTTTTGTTTTTACAAGTCTCTTTGTTTATGATATTCCATGTGATTTTAATTTTGTTAGTTGCTTTACTTATTTTGTTTTTAATGTAGTTTGATTTAGCAACAGCGCATACTTTCTTGAAGCATTTAGAATAGTTTTTTACATATTCTATTACTGTATGATCACATGAATTAGCCTTAATGTCATATAATTCAAACAATTTTCTTCTGCTTATGTATATACCTGTAGTGGCCCAGTCACTAAATTGATTTTTAGAATTATTTTTAATGGTCTTCTTTGTGAAGATGCCATTAAATTCCTTTTCAACAATTTCGAAAAGGCTTTCATATAATTCATCAACACTTTTTTCAATACATGGAATTGAGGATATTTTATTACAAATATTCTTCTTGAACTTTTTTACACGCCCCTTAGTAATGGGCCTACATGTGAAACTAGTAGACGGAACATTTCGATGACAGTCGATAACAGCCATCTGACCACTGTGATCAGAGTTTATAAAATTTATTATGGATTTTTTCCCTACATTACAATTACAGAATATGTTGTCCAAACACGTAGCTGAAGTGGAGGTGACTCTTGTAGGTTCATTGAAAAGGTGGTGTAAATTGAAAGACTTAAAAAGATTCAGAAACCTAATAGAGTTCTGTGAATCCTCTAGGATGTTAATATTAATGATCACTTACCATCAATCAAGTGAACCGCTCGCTTCTTTATTAACTGTTCAATCAACAATAAACGAAAACGAATCATCTAGATGGTTGGCAGTCTTCAACTGTACGTTTCTCAAGAAAATGTCTACCTCGTACGACAAAACTATGGAATGAACTATCGCCTGCGGTGTTTCCGGACCGATACGACCTGCAAACCTTCAAGAAAAGAGCGTATTTCTTTTTTTAAAAAGGAATACGCTCTTTTTCACAAGTGCGCACTTGTGACTCCTCTGGTGTTGCAGGTGTCCATGAGCGGCGGTAACCGCTTACCGCTTAAGGTGATTCGTCTGCTCGTCTACCCCCTATCTCATTAAAAAAACAAACTGCTTTTCTATACATTATTTGCTGATATTTGATTTATCTATCTATATGTGTGTCGAGCGAGAGTTCAATCTTTACTTAATTCGAGAACACGTGAAACACGGTAGGAGTTGCACTTAGCCGGTTTTACATCTAGAGTTAGGAAAATGATTGGAAAATCATTTTTAGCATTCCAGACGTGGATGAAGACATAGCGAAGTTGATCAGCTCAAACCCGCCGGAGCAGGGGTTTAGTTTGGACGTGGACAAAAACGAGCACAGCAAGACCAGCTCCACCTCGCCTCAGGACCGGCTGTCGCTCAACCTCTCCTCCTGTGATACCAGCTCCTGCAGGTGAGTGATACAATACACCTTTTACCGTGGAAGAGCCACGTCCTCAATGAACGGACTAGATAACCGTTTGGCAGAGTGCGCCTGCGCCTACTCCAATATATGTCTCGGAAAGATGATTCCATGTAATATGTATCTAAATGTTGTGAGTAGTTAAAAATCTTAATTTTCTTTTCAATTGTTGCAGAAACCTCTTCCGGCCGGACACGGAGCGCGGCACTTATAATAGTAGTAGCCTTACGATACCTAACCTAGTTGTTTCAGACGATAGCGATAAGCGAGATTCGATATTACAGGGAGAAACTTATGAATCGGACCAATTGACTATAATAGACATCGACAAACCATACACAGACGACGCTCACTATGAGCTGAGTGCGCGCGCTTCGCCAATCAGCGGCGAATGCACGCCGGAGAGGAAGCTCTCGAGCGTCGACCTCGAGATCGACGCCAGCAGCTCCGACGGATCCAACATTAGCGACGACTACAGCCTTATATCTGAAATGATTGACGCCAAACCAGAGGACGCCGAAGAAACCAGCTGCATAGGACATATCGACTCACCAGAAGTCTCAGATACAACCTATGTCAACTCTGAAACACTGCACGGGGAATCGATAATGGATGACATCAGCTCCATGCTCGGACAAGACGTCCTATTGGCTATGATGGGAAAGAACGGAGAAAACGAAACGTATACGGATGACACCACGCTATTCACATCTGACACAGTATCAGACATACAGATGGATAGCAGAAACCCAAGCTTGGAAAAGAACAACGAGACCAAACTGAAATACATATCGAAGATGAAAAAACCCAAAGACGGTGAGGTAGAAAAATTCGGATTCGAAAACAGAGTATTCTACATCGAAAACGCAACGAAAGTCGAAGAACAAATAAAATACTGTAGTTTAGCACATTTCGAAGAGGGCAACGACATTGCTAGGAAGTCTTTCAGGAAAGCAACTGAAAAAGAGCATAAAGAAAAGGGTTGCCGAGGATTCCAGTTTAAAACATTTGTTGTCTACCGCAGAAGAACTGTCAAAAGACGGTGACAGCTTCAGACACTGTCAAGGGTCACCAAAAACGCTGCCAGTTCCCGGATGTGTTAAAAAAACTGATGATGATCAAACACATGCCTTTCCTCAAGTAAGCGTAGTCGTGGAGCCTCCATCTCCTTCACACAGCGAAGATAAGAAGAGTTTAAAAAACAATGGGAACGGCAATGGAAGCCGGATGGCGTCAGTTCTCAGCGATTTATTCGATCAAGGGACTGATACACTGAGTGTCCACACTCCGGAGCCAAGCATTGGAACATCCTAGAGAAAGAAGGCAGTCAGACAACCCCAAGCTGCTGGGTTCTGATCCTGAATATGGGAAATTTTTGAGCTGTTCTCCAGCGGCTACGAGACGGATATCCTGTGGAAGCCTTTTTAAACCTGGTGAACCTGATAAGTAAGTAAAAGTAACTTTTGTTTATATTATGAATAGAATATGGTGTAGGTAAATATGTTTTATTTCAAATATACTTTTATTTCAAAGCAGGCTATCAACATCCGTGTCCTCGATATGGGGAGAAGGCGGCGCAATGAGTGGCGTGGGATCATCAAGGATCAGAAGTAAATCAAGAGAAAGCGAAGAAACTCCCCATTATCAACCCTTTGGTACAACTGCCTGCCTGGCCTCACGTCGCTCAAAGCTTCATCAGCCAATGTCTACTCGCCAATGCTGATGCCCTCTGCGCTGCCGTCAGTCCATTGATGGATCCAGATGAGACGCTCCTAGAAGGATTCTATGAAAGAGCAGTAATGAACAACTACTTTGGGATTGGCATCGATGCAAAGATAACGTTGGACTTCCATAATAAGAGAGAGGAGCATCCTGAGAAGTGCAGGTCTAGGGCGAGGAATTACATGTGGTATGGAGTGCTTGGTTCGAAGGAGTGGGTGAACAGGACTTACAGGTAATTATAACACTTTTGTTCTCAATTTTAATTTGAACGTGGAACTATCTCAAGGCTCAATGTGCATTCAAAACTTTCTCCAATTTGCTTTATCTTCAGCTTTTCATTTCCAACATTGACTTGAGCGCCACTTTCAAAGACCACCACGCTGTTCAATCGCAGATCAGTATGTTTTAGCTCTGATGAAAGAATTTTAGACACCAACTGGTAAGCGCTGAACAAGTGTTGATTCGGTGCACCAACCTACTAAATCTTCCCCTTTTACTCAGACGGGACGACGAGACATGACCCAAAAACCACTCTAAGGACATTTTAATAATTTTGTCAAATACATATGTTTATTCACCTTCCCCAGGCATTTAGGTCAGCGAGTGCAGCTAGAATGCGATGGGCAGAGGATACCTCTACCAGAGCTGCAGGGCATCGTCGTGCTGAATATACCTTCGTTCATGGGCGGTACCAACTTCTGGGGCGGAACGAGAGCTGATGACATTTTCCTTGCCCCTTCATTCGATGATCGGATCCTTGAGGTAAGAGGCTTAATCTACTATGGGTACTGGATGATCTAACTTTTAACCAATTTCGGTCAAGTCAGGTCAGAACAACTCTCATTTCATACAAAAGTACCTATTGCATTAAAAGAACATCGTGGTGAATACGTGATTGAAATTTCTGCCTCACAGGTGGTAGCCGTATTCGGGTCAGCACAGATGGCAGCTTCACGTCTCATAAACCTTCAAAAGCATCGCATCGCCCAATGCCGTGCAGTTCAGATCAACATCTTGGGAGAAGAGTGTGTCCCAGTACAAGTGGATGGAGAAGCTTGGCTTCAACCGCCGGGTTGTGTCCGCATCATACACAAGAACCGAGCGCAAATGTTATGTAGATCGAGAGCCTTGGAGACCAGTTTGAGGTGAGCTGTTCTCTTTGAAGTCTTCTGACTACAATCAGTGGTCCCAATTTGGCCGCCAGCAAGAGATGGCACCTGATGGTAAGATCACCGCCGCCCTTGGGCCTACGCTACACAAGAATAATGTCACCTCTTTCCACATTCCGCTTTCAACATGTTATATTCATATTTTGCTTGCAGGGCATGGGACGAGAAGCAGCAGATGAAGGCGCACGCGCTGGCGGGGTCCGGCGGGGCAGTGGGCCGCGCGGCGCTGTCGGCTGCGGAGAGCTCGCAGCTGCTGGCTCTGCTGGATGACGTCAACACTATGGTCAAACATGTGAGTACTTTATGTCACAACACCATGGTCAACGGGCTTGTTGAGTTTTGAATTTTGGTCTCCGTCTTCAAAATGTACAGTGCGTCCCCATTTTGAGTCAAGTGCCAAGCTTGACCTTTTTAGGTCTTTGGCAGCTACGTCTTTCCAGCGATACTTATCTTTAAAGTCACCCTAAACAGTGCCTGGAGGTTTGTCTAAGATGCTCTCTTGGCAGCATGATCCTTTCCCATCCTCTATACATACCATATCTATTATGTATAGTTATTGACGATGGAATTTATTTGCATTACATAAATGACTATACGACTAGGTAATATGGTAACATTACACAATCAAAAGAACATGCAACATAGCAAATTGGCATAGAGAGGGGCAGACATTTTTTATTTTATTTATTTATGGCTGGGATGGGATAGGTGAGATGAAAAAAGAGGTTCCTGTTCATGAAGATGTGTCATATTCCAGGTGAAATTATCATGCATAAGCGAGAGCGGCGCGTCCAGCGTGACCGGGCCCGGCGTGAGCGTGGCGCGGCGCGTGGCGGCGCAGGCCGACGCGCTGCAGGACGCCGAGGGCCGGCTGCTGCCTGCGCCGCAGCTGCGCCGCCTGCTCGCCACGCTGGTCAGTTCCGTGGAGATGTTCTTAAGCACTTTGGATACTAGCAGACGCCGAGGGCCGGCTGCTGCCTGCGCCGCAGCTGCGCCGCCTGCTCGCCACGCTGGTCAGTTCCGTGGAGATGTTCTTAAGCACTTTGGATACTAGCAGACGCCGAGGGCCGGCTGCTGCCTGCGCCGCAGCTGCGCCGCCTGCTCGCCACGCTGGTCAGTTCCGTGGAGATGTTCTTAAGCACTTTGGATACTAGCAGACGCCGAGGGCCGGCTGCTGCCTGCGCCGCAGCTGCGCCGCCTGCTCGCCACGCTGGTCAGTTCCGTGGAGATGTTCTTAAGCACTTTGGATACTAGCAGACGTCGAGGGCCGGCTGCTGCCTGCGCCGCAGCTGCGCCGCCTGCTCGCCACGCTGGTCAGTTCCGTGGAGATGTTCTTAAGCACTTTGGATACTAGCAGACGTCGAGGGCCGGCTGCTGCCTGCGCCGCAGCTGCGCCGCCTGCTCGCCACGCTGGTCAGTTCCGTGGAGATGTTCTTAAGCACTTTGGATACTAGCAGACGTCGAGGGCCGGCTGCTGCCTGCGCCGCAGCTGCGCCGCCTGCTCGCCACGCTGGTCAGTTCCGTGGAGATGTTCTTAAGCACTTTGGATACTAGCAGACGTCGAGGGCCGGCTGCTGCCTGCGCCGCAGCTGCGCCGCCTGCTCGCCACGCTGGTCAGTTCCGTGGAGATGTTCTTAAGCACTTTGGATACTAGCAGACGCCGAGGGCCGGCTGCTGCCAGCGCCGCAGCTGCGCCGCCTGCTCGCCACGCTGGTCAGTTCCGTGGAGATGTTCTTAAGCACTTTGGATACTAGCAGACGCCGAGGGCCGGCTGCTGCCTGCGCCGCAGCTGCGCCGCCTGCTCGCCACGCTGGTCAGTTCCGTGGAGATGTTCTTAAGCACTTTGGATACTAGCAGACGCCGAGGGCCGGCTGCTGCCTGCGCCGCAGCTGCGCCGCCTGCTCGCCACGCTGGTCAGTTCCGTGGAGATGTTCTTAAGCACTTTGGATACTAGCAGACGCCGAGGGCCGGCTGCTGCCAGCGCCGCAGCTGCGCCGCCTGCTCGCCACGCTGGTCAGTTCCGTGGAGATGTTCTTAAGCACTTTGGATACTAGCAGACGTCGAGGGCCGGCTGCTGCCTGCGCCGCAGCTGCGCCGCCTGCTCGCCACGCTGGTCAGTTCCGTGGAGATGTTCTTAAGCACTTTGGATACTAGCAGACGCCGAGGGCCGGCTGCTGCCAGCGCCGCAGCTGCGCCGCCTGCTCGCCACGCTGGTCAGTTCCGTGGAGATGTTCTTAAGCACTTTGGATACTAGCAGACGCCGAGGGCCGGCTGCTGCCTGCGCCGCAGCTGCGCCGCCTGCTCGCCACGCTGGTCAGTTCCGTGGAGATGTTCTTAAGCACTTTGGATACTAGCAGACGCCGAGGGCCGGCTGCTGCCAGCGCCGCAGCTGCGCCGCCTGCTCGCCACGCTGGTCAGTTCCGTGGAGATGTTCTTAAGCACTTTGGATACTAGCAGACGCCGAGGGCCGGCTGCTGCCTGCGCCGCAGCTGCGCCGCCTGCTCGCCACGCTGGTCAGTTCCGTGGAGATGTTCTTAAGCACTTTGGATACTAGCAGACGTCGAGGGCCGGCTGCTGCCTGCGCCGCAGCTGCGCCGCCTGCTCGCCACGCTGGTCAGTTCCGTGGAGATGTTCTTAAGCACTTTGGATACTAGCAGACGTCGAGGGCCGGCTGCTGCCTGCGCCGCAGCTGCGCCGCCTGCTCGCCACGCTGGTCAGTTCCGTGGAGATGTTCTTAAGCACTTTGGATACTAGCAGACGTCGAGGGCCGGCTGCTGCCTGCGCCGCAGCTGCGCCGCCTGCTCGCCACGCTGGTCAGTTCCGTGGAGATGTTCTTAAGCACTTTGGATACTAGCAGACGTCGAGGGCCGGCTGCTGCCTGCGCCGCAGCTGCGCCGCCTGCTCGCCACGCTGGTCAGTTCCGTGGAGATGTTCTTAAGCACTTTGGATACTAGCAGACGTCGAGGGCCGGCTGCTGCCTGCGCCGCAGCTGCGCCGCCTGCTCGCCACGCTGGTCAGTTCCGTGGAGATGTTCTTAAGCACTCTGGATACTAGCAGACGTCCGAGGGCCGGCTGCTGCCTGCGCCGCAGCTGCGCCGCCTGCTCGCCACGCTGGTCAGTTCCGTGGAGATGTTCTTAAGCACTCTGGATACTAGCAGACGTCGAGGGCCGGCTGCTGCCTGCGCCGCAGCTGCGCCGCCTGCTCGCCACGCTGGTCAGTTCCGTGGAGATGTTCTTAAGCACTTTGGATACTAGCAGACGTCCGAGGGCCGGCTGCTGCCTGCGCCGCAGCTGCGCCGCCTGCTCGCCACGCTGGTCAGTTCCGTGGAGATGTTCTTAAGCACTTTGGATACTAGCAGACGTCGAGGGCCGGCTGCTGCCTGCGCCGCAGCTGCGCCGCCTGCTCGCCACGCTGGTCAGTTCCGTGGAGATGTTCTTAAGCACTCTGGATACTAGCAGACGCCGAGGGCCGGCTGCTGCCTGCGCCGCAGCTGCGCCGCCTGCTCGCCACGCTGGTCAGTTCCGTGGAGATGTTCTTAAGCACTCTGGATACTAGCAGACGCCGAGGGCCGGCTGCTGCCTGCGCCGCAGCTGCGCCGCCTGCTCGCCACGCTGGTCAGTTCCGTGGAGATGTTCTTAAGCACTTTGGATACTAGCAGACGTCGAGGGCCGGCTGCTGCCTGCGCCGCAGCTGCGCCGTCCTGCTCGCCACGCTGGTCAGTTCGGTGGAGATGTTCTTAAGCACTATGGATACTAGCAGACGCCGAGGGCCGGCTGCTGCCTGCGCCGCAGCTGCGCCGCCTGCTCGCCACGCTGGTCAGTTCCGTGGAGATGTTCTTAAGCACTCTGGATACTAGCAGACGCCGAGGGCCGGCTGCTGCCTGCGCCGCAGCTGCGCCGCCTGCTCGCCACGCTGGTCAGTTCCGTGGAGATGTTCTTAAGCACTCTGGATACTAGCAGACGCCGAGGACGACTGTTGCCTGCACCGAAGCCTGCCTATTTGCTAGGCTGGTCCGAGTAGATGTCATTACGGACATATGCGTGGTGGCTCAGGCAGACGCGCTTAAAGAATCAAAGGGAATACTTTCTAAGCTGGTTAGTTCCGTCCGTGTCAATGTTCTTAAGAACTCTGGATATAGGGAGAATACCGGGCCACGCGTGATTGCTTCCACCGCAGCTCCATGTAGGGTGGAGGCGGAACGTTAATTAATACTCATCACGCCACAACACCGCCTACTTGCTATATTGGTCGGTTCTGTCTGTATCAATGTTCTTAAACTCTCTGGATAAGATGCCGTAATTACCGTCCAACCGCGTGAGGACCGGACAGACTCATGAGAAGGTTGACCTGTGCTCCTATTCTTTTCCTGCACAAAGCGTTTCATTTATTCCCTGGATTTCATTTATGCCTGGCCCGCCGTGTAAACTGGCGGGCACCGCCGGGGGTATGGTGCCATCGTTCGCCCTTTTTGAACTAATGACTCCCCCCCACTCAAGGGCGATGAGGGAAAATGGCTGGGGTTTATTCGGTATGCCTCTGCCCGGCTTTTCGTTAGAAGCCCCCGCTTGAGGAGAGCCCGACATGACATAACCCCCCTACTCCCCAGCTGGAGCCGCTGGAGAGCATGCATCGGCGGCGCCGACGTCGGCCCATTGCACTTCGGACTAGCGACATTACCCAGCGACCTGTTTTATTAGATTATTAGATTTTACACAAGGTTTTCACATAACCTTGACTCCGTAGGTGGAAAGCTGCCAAGAGTTGGTGGAGAGCGGCGGCATCGGCGCGGGAGGCGCGCACGCCGCGGCGGCGCTGCGCGCGCACCTCGCCAGGGTCGACCTGCGAGATGGACACGCGTATCTTCATACCGATGAGGTGATTCACGATACCTTTTGCTTTTGTTACGTAACAAATGGAGCAAGCTCCAGATATCTTAGGACGTTGGGCGAAAAAAGGAGCGCCGGATAGTAGTAATGTATGCGATTTATTCCTACTAGTTCCTTTTATCAGTTCATTCGAAGGCACTAATGCTAGGTACTTTTAATTTCTCATTAGTTCCTCCGAGATAAGTAAAATAAATAGTATGAGAAGAAAACCAATACCAACTCGGACGCAACCACCATAGTCGACCATACCACCACCGAGAGAGTGAACAAATACGTTTGTTTGGGCCAAGAGATTATGGTCGACAAAAAGAACCAAATCCAACGAAATCAAAAGACGAGTGCGGTTAGCCTGGGCTGCTTATTTAAATCTCGAATTTGCCTTCAAGTTGAACCTGAAGACCGAACAAAAGGCACGGATATTTGACCAATGTATCCTGCTAGTTCTCACATATGTCGCTGAAACCTGGGTGTTTACTAAGGATATCCTTAATAACAGTTTATTAAGGATATCCTGAGGGTACAACCCAGAGGGCACTGTAGAGAAAACTGGTTGGGATCACGTTGAGGGACCGAAAAACCAATGAGTGGCTTAGACAACAGAGCAAGCTCACCGACGTCGTGAAGCACGTGGCCAAGCTGAAGTGGGAATGGGCTGGTCACCTGCCACGCAAGAGCGACTCATGGAGCAAGCGGCTGCTGCAATGGCAATCATGGGATCAGAAACGACCAAAAGGGAGACCCCAAATGCGTTGGGAGGACGATATAAAAAGAACTGCAGGGAAAAAGTGGATCCAAAATGCACAAGACCGCCACAAGTGGCGTGAATTGAAGGAGGCCTACACCCGGAGGGTCGAGACAGACCGAAGAGAGAGAGAGACGAGAAGAAAGGTTACATTAATTCCTTCGAAAGAACTGTCAAAAAGAACTATACTCTTAATAGGGAATAAACCTACAAATGATCCGGATACATATAGGAATAATGTTACTTATTATAAAAATACTAAGTAACTATGTATTAAATATATTTTGGTATTCTCATGAACTTTTAAAAATTAAACGGTTATACAAATATTGTAAAAAAGACTACGCATCCTTATATTTTATTTGGAAACTAAAAAAAATATTTTCTCAGTTTTGAGAACAATGCGGTCTCGGTAGCTGAGATAGAGGTTCTCAAAATGAAGATACACTTTTCTAAGAATAATTGAGAATTTGGAGAAGTTATTTTCTCAGTGTCAAAAACTACGCGTTCTCAGATATCAGATCTCTTATTAAATTATTTCGAATTAATTGCGAATTTCTTATTCTTCAGTTTATCATATTAACCTATAATTTTATTTTAATAACAAGAGGATAAAAGTATTAAGTAACTACTTTAATTTTCAATACTATCTTTATATCCAATCACCCTCAAAATAGACACGTTGCTTTGGAAAATTGCTGAACATGATTGGTTGCATTGACTAACCTGTGCTTTGTTATCCCTCTCGCTCTCCCCGTAGACTCTTCTAAGATCCCGTAAAGCCTATAGAAGACTATCGCTGGATGGCATAAGACTTTACTTTTGAAACAATCATTATATAGAGAATATTTTTGTACCTTATTTAAATTAACTGTTTGCTGGGTGTATGACAATAAAACGATGTTATATTTAAAATTCATAAAAATTCAGCGAGTTTGATATTCTTTGTAGAATATGGACAATTGATCGGAATACTTGTCTTGTACGTTATATTATATTTTTTGAATGAAATTCTCGAAATAAAAATCTATTTCCTTGATTAAATTTTGAGGTGTTTCTGTAGATTTTATGACTAAAGCACCAGTTTTTTTTTTTTTGCAAAACTACATTATGTAAATTAATTCACACAATTAATCATCGTTATCGAACCGTAACATAAGAAGATGCAAACCAGCCTTGTCTTCAATTCAAACTTCTATAAGCTTTATCTATGATAAGTTCCTTAGCCTTTAACCCCGGCGTTCACAAGCTTTCGTAGACTAGCAGCACCCGGTACTGTTAACCTGACTCTGACCTTAGCCTACCCTCACCGTACCCAAGGTGCAGAAGAAGGGTGCCGGACGCTGGCTGCGCAGTCGGCGGAGCGTCTCCGAAGGCGGCTCGACGTCCACCCATACAGCACAGCAAGTTCGCTCCTGGGGGATAAAAGAGGTAAATGTAATAATGGGGAGAAACAACGCATTTAAAATTCATCAATTCTAATCTTGTGACTAATATCTTCAGTGGCTCAGTTAATACAGAGCATTTACCTAGTAAGTGGAGGTTCGGATTCCACTTGAAGATGTAACTATTAAAGAATTTTTAAGTACCATAAATTGCAGGGATTTTCTTTAGACAGGTTTAGAGATTAAAAACCATTTTATTAAATCAGAAGAAAAATCGTCAAAATTTAATATTGAAAGCGGGATGGTCCATCCAAACGTGGGAAATGCGAAGATTCACAAATCCTTCAACAAAATTGTCCAGATTGATTTATAAAAGTTGGCACTAACCATTCAAAGCAATGTTTGTAATATGTAACCCTATGTAGGGACGAATACTCGAATATTAAAACTTTGCTAAATGCTCCTACTCGCGCATACTTGAGTTTGAAATATACAATGGTAAATAAAATATTGATAATAATTACTCAGGTGCAAGGCTGGCTGGAATCCCTCCAACTTGGCGAATACGCAGAAGCATTCGCTAAGCATGATGTCACTGGCCGAGAACTGCTCTCATTAGCTCGCCGCGACCTCCGCGAGCTCGGCGTCACCAAGGTAGGCCACGTGAAGAGGATCCTGCAGGCGGTGAAAGAGCTTCAGTGACGGCGGCGAGGCCACTCCGAGGGAGATGGCCATGGATAGAGTGAAGGCACGGTCGCGGCTGTGATGTGGTGTTGATTTTTTTTCATTTATCTTTAACTTGTGGAGTGCGGTGGACGGTTCTGTCGCTTTGAAGGTTGGTTGAGATGGCAAATTTGCGAGTGTCAATAAAAGAAATACTTAGATATGTCCTCATGTGACTATGACAAATGAATTACAAATTTCCTATTCTAACATTCTGAAGAGTCTTCCCACGTTAGGCGCCAATGTGACTTTTATGTGGCGCCCAACGTGGGACAGATAGATGGCGCACAAATATCATAAGTTCCGGGCAGAAAAGAACCGTTGACCGTACTATATTTTAATTAAGAACCAACAAATGACGCATTCTTAGCTTAATGTTAATGCGGTATGTAATTTAAATATGAGTCGGTACGAGAATAAGATAGAGAGAGAGAGTTTATTAAATCATTGAGAAAATATCGACGGTTATTTGTCGGTCTCAATTAAAATTATTGAAATTTTTGGTTCATTTAAATACTTATAAAAATATATTTGACCAAAACCTTAAACCTTAGAAAATAGCAATATTACATAACTATTTATAAAAATTTTAGGTAGTAGTCGCGACCGCAAATATGAATGGAACTTGTCAATGATATTTTATTGGTATACTGAACTTTTAGACTTTAATGATTTGAATCTCGCATTACTTGTTACGATGTAAAATTAAGGGACTTCTGTGGGGATACATTCATCTAGGTAAATAAGCAATGAAATGATAAATGGATAGGTTAATAAAATGTAGGTCATCTTTAATCAATAGAACAGTTAAGAATGTATTTCTGAAATGAATATCTCAACGTTATAAGTACTTAATATGGATCATATAATACAAAGATGTTATAGCATAATTTTATGGTGCACTATGATGGGATTAAGCCTGACCTACATTTTTGAAGTGTGGATACCGAATGGTTCATACCAAAATAATATTGTAGATATTTCTACCTGTTTTGGTAAACAAAAAGACTGAGAAACGAAAGATTAATTGCAGCTGTTGTTATCTCTAACAAAAAGAACCTTATGTCGAACACAAAATAGTTTAAATTACAATGAAATGAATAACGACATGAAAATGTTTAACTGTAATATGAATTAATATGAACTAGTATCTATTTACACTGTCTGTCACGGAAACTTGGCGAATTTTCATACACAAAAAAAAGCTCTTTTTGCGGATTCACTAACCAAAAACCTCCTATAATTGTAAAGTGAGCATGTTGTTTAAAAATAAAGCAACGGTCAAGTTTTTATGCCGGTGAGTGTTCAACTATATCTTCGAAAATTACCTAATTTTAATTTTTACTAAGAAAACATCGAATTCTATACCTCTTTGCTTGTCTACGTTCCTGTTTGACTATATAGGTACTCGATACATCTTTTAGGAGACATAATTATATTTTTTTTGAACTCTATATCTCTTTGAAAGCAACCTTTTTATTTTAATAACTACATTTTACAAAGTATATTTATGAATTAATTATACCAGTTTCCAAAAATACAACCCCCCCGGGCCCTGACACTAGGGCAAGAGAAAATACTATTGTAGCCAAAGCAAAATCTACAGCAATGTAGCGTAAAGGCGCCGTAGCAACTAATTCGTAGCGTTTCGTAGTTCAAAGCAAAATGTCGTAGCTTTAGCAACAACCACGTAGCTACTGTTATGTATACGACGCTCGTAGCGATAGTTCGGCAAGTTACTACGAGAGTAATGAGAACGCGAGTAAGCAAGTTGATACACAACTACAATTGATAGGCACAAGCTTTTCTTACATGTAAACTCATTAATAGCCCCAGATACTCGTACGTTCATTATATGGGAGGGATCCTTTATCCCTATTTTTTTTTTATTGCACGGCGCCTACTAACTTTTACGTTTTACTTTGTTAATCTCACTTGGGAACACAAAAAACGAATTTATTAGCATTGTCAATGTAAATTTACGTAACATTTATCTTTTTTCGTGGTAAACAACCACGAAAAAAGATAAATGTTACTTTCTGTTACCCTGTTATTTTTGTACAATTCTTATTGAGGTAAGTATTCTGGAGAGATGAGGATTCTCGAATCTCTATGCCAATATAGATTAATCGTCTATTTCACCAGAATTCAACCAAAATAAAATGATATTCAAACCACAAGCTGCCAAAAATTGCCTTCAATATGGAATTTGATGATTATATTTTTAAATAATTACCAGCTGACAACGAACAAGGATAACTTGTGACCCATTTCAAGTTACGTCCTCAAGCCGCGTGCCCTAGACGATATGATTTTTCTTAATATACATAAAATCGTTTTCTATGGTGATAAAAAAACACTATACCTAACCATTTTAATTAAACAAATTAACTTTAGTGTAAGAATGCCATGAAATGAAAATGAGTAATATTTTTATTTTAACATAGAATTTACCATAAAATACCTACCTGATCTGATGCTTACAAAGGTATACGTTATTTTTTCAAAGTGGACATATTCTATTTTCATGTTAAGATCAAGTTGCTGTATGATCGATCGATATGTAATAATAACTATTCAGGATCGCACCACTAAGCATTCTTTATATTTTTTGTTTTTTAACCCGTGTGAGTTAACTCTTAAATTATTATGTAGAGTCAAATTAACAAAATATTGGCTCTTACTGATTGAATAAAACTCATACAGTAATAAAAATGTAGTCCTACTCTCAGAATAGAGAAGGAAACTGTTTTGAGTATATTCTCAGAGTTGAGTAGTACTATCTTTTTTTACGCTTGTTGAGAGAATACAAATAGCTTGTGTGGTGCGACCCTGATGCGAACCAAAGACGAACTACGAAGTCGTAGAACGGTCATAGAATAGAATTGATGTTAGTTAGTGTTAGTTCCAAAATCACTCACAATCATACACTTAGCGTAATAATAACAGAATTATTGTAACTGTGCACAAACACTTTTATCAATACTCCAATTTAGTCATTATTCATAATACCAAATATATATTTAATCATTCAATAGACCAAACATAGAGTAGGTAGGAATCCTGGGTCAAAATCATCTCTAGTTTAGAAAGTGACATACAAACAAATACACGATACTAATAGTGCCGAATAAGTATTACAAAGAAAAATTGAAATTGTACAACCTGTATAGATATTTCTGATCCCATTCTTTATCCGCACAGGTTGTACAATAGATTTTTATTAGGTCAATAGATTATATGAAAAAAAAACGTATTCTCCGCCTTCCGAACGAAATGTTATATTATAATACCTACACAAATGAATTAGTCTGTAGAATATTCATACTTTATTGAAAATATTTACATTTGAGCATACAAAGATATAGTAATAAAAATAGTTGCCAAGCCCCTAAAATAATATAATTAGTTTGTATCACATTTCGAGTTCATGTAGACAGAATCATTATATTAGGTGTCTTACTCTCAATTCCAAATTCTAAATAATAACAAGCAATTTCATCGTCTTCTATTCTATATTAATTGTATGGGTATGTGGCGAAAATATTTCGATGTTAAAACGACTGTGAAATGTGATCTCTTGTGTTTTGTTGTATTTAATCTTTAGGTAACGTATGACGACTGCGTTGGTTGTGGCCAATAGATGGAGTTGCAGATCCAATTATCTTGATCTTATAGGTAAATTAATTGTTAGAATCGGTCAAAATGACCTTTTTTTGACGCTATTCTTCGTTAGGGCTTTTTGTTTGACTATTTGTTTCTATGGAAGTATACTTATATCTACTTCGCAGCGTATTACGAATACGAGTAGATATGGTTAGTACCTAAGTTCGCTACGATCACATTACGAGAAAAAAGTAACGTCATTATTCGAAATAAAACTTATAAATACGCTGCTAAATATAGACTTATGCCCAACTCGGCACGCAAGATATTTATTTATTGAATTGCATACATGTTACAATTGCAGTCTTAAAAACTAACGCAGTACATTAAACTTTTTATGACTAGCAAGTCATAGGTCGGTAACATGCACCCTGTAAGGGTGTAGCAAGGCATTACTTGTATTAACTAGAAGTATGTATGAATCACACTATTTTATTACTAAAATTAGCTTATAAAAATACTTTGTATCTAGAACAAAGTAATAAAATTTACTTATACATTATATTCTTATCTTATTATTAAATATACATATATAATATATAACAACAATACATAACATTATTTATATAAACTATATTACTTTGTATAAATAATGCTTTATGAGTAGTGTACTTAAATTGGTGTAGCGATTGGTTTGCATGTCGTGTTGAGTATACGAGTATATTGTGAGCAGTCTAGTGGTGGGTATCTTATTTTATACTTTTATCATTAAAAAATTATTTTATGGAGTAGTAGCACTTAGTGACTAAGAAGGCTTTTAACTTTAATTTGAATGTTTTATTTTGAGGTTCAGATTTTATATTAGTGGGGAATTTATTATAAATTATGATAGATCTAAATAGTATGGGCTAGATTTGTATAATTCCAATTTTGGTTCTGGGAGGGCTAATTTGTCATTTCGTCTGATATTTTTTGTAAATTTAAAGTATGAGGGATGATTTCGTACAAAGATGGCTATTTCTAAAATGTATATATCTTGGCTTGTGTGAGTTAAGCATCCCATTTAACAAAAACTCCCAACTTTGTAGTTACTCTGCGTGTCGAGTTGGGCATAAGTCCTAAAATATATTAGTGAGTTGTCTTTGTTATTATTCGCGGTGTACAGATAAGATGGGAAACGACAGCTAATGCGCAATACGGGGAAATAGTTGCCCCTCTTTCTCATCCGTCGTGATCTTCCCCTACGTTTGTGACGTCCAGGGGCAATAACTGGTACACCCAACGCACCATGTTATACGTGTGATATATGATAGTCATTCATTGAATAGTTCTCACCATCGCCAACGTGGTCGGTTCTCCTTTACGGATCTGCCTTATAGATGTTTTTATAACTCTACCGTGCTAACTGTTCTAATTGTGAGTAATGATTGTGTGTGTCTAAACTTATATTTATATGAGCATTTATAATATTACCTAGTCTAACTTGTGAAAGTTTGATCTAATTATAAAATTAATTAATAAAATATTTCCGCCGCGCCCAAGTGGTACGTTAATGCCTTAGATGACTTAGGACTATTTTATTAAATATAAATAAATTATTAAAAGTACTTTATATTGGATATTGTAATCTGTATGAATATTCGAAATGTAGATATTCTTGTATGACTAATTTTCCTGTGTTAAATAAAAGATCTTCGACGAATCCAAATACTGTGAGGAGTTATAGAATATGTTTGTATGGAAATTGTATCTTCAAGATATTTTAAGGGCATTACTCATCGCATGTAAGCGTTGATTTCTTATTAAATCATATAGGGTTTTACAACTTGTTTGATCAGTTCAGTCGAGCATTTTTTTTACATTGTTTCGATTGGTAATAAGGTGTTAAATATTAAATAATTAGTGTTAAATATTGATTAACGTAAAATTTTCATTTAAATAATGTTATGAGAGTTGCAGTCTAGTTTAGAATTGCACATAAATGCACGTGGTCGAGAAATGTTTACCCTGAAGGTTCCCAATCGTATTCGTTATACAGTTTTTCTTTGGGTTTGATAAAAGAAAAATAATGCATATATGACCTTATTACAAAAATATATGTTTAAAAATCTAATTTGAATATCATTTAAGTCCACGACTATACCTATAATAGTTTTTAATAGGTATTTATTTTTGAAACCATTATGATACTTGTTACTACTTGTATTATGATTTAATAAATGTCTAAAATAGGACACTTATGTATTTTCCCAGAAATACCAAAGAATCACATTAATAAGCAATAGCAAACATAGCAATACTAATTAAATTATACTAACTTTTAGACGTGTTACTTCTAAACTGGAGTGCGACATTACTGAGTATGATTGTTGTATGTGTTTTCAATATTTTCTTCTAAATGTAATCATATCAATATGTTTAAGTCGGTTTAAAATGCTCTCATTGACATTCTGTGAACAGGGTTGGAGTTAGGGTAGAGTATCAAATTTGTTTTCCTATGTATTATTTTTATATTAGGAAGGGGGACTTGCTATTTGATACAAGGCGTCTCTTGTTAAATTGTATAAAGAGTCGCTAATACTTCCCGCACAGTTAAAAAGCATGATGTAATACATCAAAATATATAACAATTTGTATACAGAATAATCAGTAGCAAGACAAAGAAAGTTTCGAAAAGCGCTCCCGGTGACCTGATAAGCGAAAACTAGAATAACAACTGAATCGGCCACGAGACTATTTGCAATACCTAGTCGTAACCCTCTCATAATAAATGCCACTTATTCCAGCCCTGTTTGTGAACTTACGATCTAAGCAATAAGCATCGATATTTCGCTTGAATTTTCTACTTAGGTGTCGTGATACTCATTTGTTTTAAAATGATTAATGTAGGTAATTAAAGTTTATTGGTTAGCCGTCAAAAACTGATAACCGACGTAATCATGGCCTTGGACGCAACTGGGAATGACACACTGAGATGAGACAGTGGTAATTATAGACCTCTCAAAAACTGTCTGAGATATCGCAATTTGAATAAGACAAAAATAGGTGTCCCTGAAACGTTTCTAATGGAAAACCAACCACATTATCGGTGAGTTGTCTAGTACATAATCTAGCAAATCGCACAAGAACTTTGTTTGACAGCTATATTTGTGCACTCTCACCCACCGTCATCGCCTCCCTTATGGGCGATAGCCATTTATGATAGTACAGAGGATGACTGTTACGCAATAACCTACCTCCTTACGGTACCTAATGTCATTGAATTCTTAATTAATCATTTCAAAACAAAGAGCAGTTTATTTATTTTAGTTTTTTTCTAGTCATTAATTATCGTGATGTTCCTGGCACAAGTTGTGAGTTTCTAATAAAATTATTGTGTTAGATTTATGTAGTTTCGATAAGTTAATTAAATAATAAAATTAATTTTGGTAAACGTATGTATGTATTAAAATAAAGTACCTACTTATATATAAAACAGGTATTTTAAGTTGAATGATATTTAAAGAGGTATTTTATTTAAATCGCTCTGATTTGTTTAGAATAAGAAAACACAATCAGGTCTAACAATGATCCCAGTCAGGTGCCAAAAATATTATGAAATATTTTAATATTAATAAGATTGCCATAACATTCCATTAACTCAATATTACAACTCCAAACCGGAAAGGTCTTGAAAACTATGCGTAAAGACCTTTCCGGGAGTTCTCAGACGCGAGACTTGGCATAATCTGTTGTTCTCAGACCAAAGAACAACGCCTGGAGGTTAAGACCATGCCAGATTAAGGTTCAAGATATTTATTCTCATTAAGAATTGAGTAATACAAATTTTAAATTATATGCAATTCAGAGCGATTACAATTCCTATCCAATATTTTGAATTTATTTTTATTTAGATGTATTTTGCTCAATTTTTATTTAAGTTATTTTTATAAGAAAATTATTTATGAAACTTGTGATGGACTATTTAAATTTAAATTGTGTTTTGCTATGTGGTCGCACATCAATATATCGCGCAAATGAAGGAAGGTCATTGATATTACAATCCAATTATTTAATTGTTAAAAATGTTGAATAATTGACTAGTGAATCTTATTTTTGTAGAGAAGTTGTGTTATAATCTGAAAAGGATTTTGGAACAGTCACTTTAAAAAAAAAAGGTTCGTGATGATAACCGTATGATAATATAATAGGACAATGAGAACAAATATGATTTTACTATTATCTACAAATGATTATTGCTTCCAACGGTAATAATGTTTTACGTTCATAGGTATATTTTTCAATATTTTATTTTTAAGGTTGAATTCATACTTTAAAACGTATAAATTCAACCGTGAAATGAATACAGTGTTATGGGCGTAAATTATTTTTGTTGTAATTAAGTAAGTATTAATGTATGTAATGTGATTAATTTCATTTCTTGTAACTATGATCTCAGTAGGGTCAAAATAAAACTATTTTATTATATTAACGAGTGTGGACTGAGAGAACTTTAGGTAAATTGATTCTCTAGGGGTCTAGGGAAATGATAGGATGATTCGGTGGGATTATGATAAAGGCACATAGTTGATGTGCGACCAAGTCATTATAAAGAACCAGTCTATATGTAAGTCGAATGTTGGTATAACTTTAATATTGCGGGTGAACCCGAAGATATAAAAATAATATTACATGATTCTGAATATTTCCTCTCGGTATTTATATTTGAGAATTCAATAAATTATACTGTTACTCATAGTTTGTAATTTTTATTTCATCCCTTCTGTATTTCATTGTGATAAATTTATTATTCTATGGATACATTGTAATAATTTTAAATTTAGAAAATGTAAAAAAGACCAAGACTATCGGCGATATCGGTAGTACGATAGAGGTATCGATAACTTGGGATGCAACAATATGGTTAAAAGGGTATCGACATGCCCAATCGTCGACTAACCGACCGATTGAATCGATCGACCTCAGCTATAAACGATCAATTGGTCTGGATCTCTCGATCGACGTAGACTTATTCATTCTACCATAGATTTACGCCCTCAATCGATAGTCGGATGCGAATTGCGAATGGTTTGGTAACATCAAAATATCACGATACCTACATCGTCATCATCGTCAGCCCATTTAAGTCCCCACTGCTCGGGCACGGGCCTCCCTCAATCACATGAGGGGTAATTGCCATACTCACCACGCTTGGCAGACGGGTTTGCGAGGGTTTTGATATAAATGCAGAGTTTTCCTTCTCTGGGTGCTGATGATCGTGCCAGATAGATAGATAGATATACTTTATTGCACAAAAAAAACTTAATTGTACAATTTCGGCGGTCTTATCGCTGGAAGCGATTTCTACCAGACAACCTTCAGGCAAAGGACATTTGATAGTAGAGGAGGGGTAGGTGGTGCAATATTGAAAAAGGGAAATAAGAGTGAACTGTATATATATATTAAAATATTTATAATGCTAATACATAAATAAATAAAATATTATATACTAATAAATAAATATGTTATGCTTGGATAAAATAATATAAAGTACTAGATATACATTCATATAAATTAGGATCTTAGACGGACCATCGACTACTACCGATGACTGGACCTGTAAAAACTTAAAGGGATTGCTTTTTATTTATTTAAAAGGTGAGTTTTGACTCGGGCTTTAAAAATGGTTAATGATGGAGACTGTCTACCCCACGAGCCACTCCACGAGTGCGAGTATAGACGCAAAAAGTGTGCGAGCGAGAAGTGAATAGATGCGCCGCCATTTCTGATCCCATTCTTTATCCGCACAGGTTGTAGGTACCGATTTTTGCCACGTGCCAAATAACCGTAGGGTAATTGTAGGCAACAACGGCAGTCACCTTTACTCAAAGCAATGCGGTACTTTGCTTTACCATAGTAAGCTAACTAAGCTTTGACCATAGGAGCTGAAAATGCAGCTTGTAAGAGAAACAAGCAAAACAACAATTCAGTAGATCTATGCAAAGACAGCCACAGGTTACTACTATCTGAAAAATCATATTTTGAAAGATTGAGCCATTGACAAATGGATTGAAGAAATTGGACGAATGTGTAATGTGTATGATTTGTGGCTGCCTATACCCCCGTCAATACCCTAAGAGTACAATCAGTCTAACAGGGTCCGAATCGCTATGCAAACCTCTAGACAAGATCGTACACCCAACTCCAAAACCTTGCGATAAAGTCAAAGCCAATAATATTTACAACCATTTTATTGTCGCTTTAAATAACCACAAACACCGAAAACAGTTACACTTAACATTGACAATATTACACTGGACAGGACAAACAAACATTCACTCTTCCTCCTCGACTTCCTCATCGAACTCTCCCTCGTCATCCGCGGTCGCGTCCTGGTACTGCTGGTACTCGGACACCAGGTCGTTCATGTTGCTCTCGGCCTCCGTGAACTCCATCTCGTCCATACCTTCCCCAGTGTACCAGTGCAAGAACGCTTTCCGCCTAAACATGGCCGTGAACTGCTCCGATATCCTCTTGAACAACTCCTGGATAGCCGTAGTGTTACCAATAAAGGTCGCCGACATCTTCAAACCTCGAGGCGGAATGTCGCACACGGCCGTCTTCACGTTATTCGGAATCCATTCAACGAAATAGCTGCTATTCTTATTTTGGATGTTCAGCATCTGTTCGTCCACTTCCTTCATGGACATCCGCCCGCGGAACACCGCGGCAACCGTCAGGTACCTCCCGTGGCGCGGGTCACACGCCGCCATCATATTCTTGGCATCAAACATCTGCTGCGTCAGCTCTGGAACAGTCAACGCTCGGTACTGCTGACTACCTCTCGAAGTCAGCGGCGCAAAGCCAGGCATAAAGAAGTGCAGCCGCGGGAATGGCACCATATTCACCGCCAGCTTCCTCAAGTCCGCATTCAGTTGCCCCGGGAACCGCAAGCACGTCGTGACTCCAGACATCGTCGCCGACACCAGGTGATTCAAGTCTCCGTACGTTGGCGTCGTCAGCTTCAACGTTCGGAAGCAGATGTCGTACAACGCCTCATTGTCTATGCAATACGTTTCATCTGTATTTTCTACGAGCTGGTGCACTGATAAAGTCGCGTTGTATGGTTCCACTACAGTATCGGAAACTTTAGGGCTGGGAACGACAGAGAAAGTGTTCATAATGCGGTCTGGGTATTCTTCTCTGATCTTGGATATCAGTAACGTTCCCATGCCGGATCCGGTGCCGCCGCCTAGCGAATGCGTTAACTGGAATCCTTGCAAGCAGTCGCAGCCTTCGGCCTCTTTCCTGACAACGTCGAGTACGGAGTCTACCAGCTCCGCTCCTTCGGTGTAGTGTCCCTTCGCCCAGTTGTTGCCGGCGCCGGACTGGCCGAAGACAAAGTTGTCGGGGCGGAAGATCTGGCCGAAGGGCCCCGAGCGGACAGAGTCCATGGTGCCGGGTTCCAGGTCCACGAGCACGGCTCGAGGCACGTACTTGCCGCCGGACGCCTCATTGTAGTAAACGTTGATGCGTTCGAGCTGCAGGTCGGAGTCTCCCTGGTAAGCTCCGGTAGGGTCGATGCCGTGCTCGTCGGAGATCACCTCCCAGAACTGAAATGGATAATGCTTTGTAAGTTCACTCAAATGAAAGGCTGTTTTGATAATTCAATGAAGGGAAACTTCATATAACCATTATGTATGTGCTTGATCAGATGCCGCAAATATCTCGAATAAGTACCAATTTTCCGATGCCTACATTATCCTACCTAACAGTTCACGAGCGGGCGAAAGACGGTCATCTTGGAGCGAAGGAGCCAAGGAGCCTCTTCGCTCCTTCGCTCTTAGATGACCGCCTTCAATTTGCTACGGAGGGAGCTAAAGAAACTAACAACGAATACTTAACTAGGTCTTTGGAAATAGGTACGGAAGAGGTACAAACCTTAGCTCCGATCTGGTTTCCGCATTGCCCGGCCTGGATGTGGACGATTTCTCTCATTTTGACAATATCACAATAAATTTTGAATCTAAAAGCTAGTTAGTTAAAATTTATCAACCGTTAAAAGACCATAAAAAATCTACAAAAAAAAATGGTTAAAACATTACTGAGTGTGCATCGTACACGAAATTTTATTGAATAATGAAATCACTACATTCCTTTGTTACACCGTGTGGAAAAGAAATTCGAAATTTGAAAACTTGTCAAAGTTATTAATTGCCAGTTGTGTTTAGTTACAAAGTTTTTCGACCATGCAGTTCTTTCTTCGTTGAGGTCAATCATGCATATCGACGATGATGTGGCAATACCCTTTGAGTAAAGGGCAATACCTCCTAACTAATTAACTGACATTAATAATCAACCTTAACACTAATGACATAAGGCAGTAATTTTCTCGCAAAATCTTGTTAGATAGGGGTATTGGCACATCATCGTCGATATCCTTAGACAATTTCTACTTTATATATTAATACTTTCTTTTGTAAATACATACTTATAATACATAGAAAACACCCAGACCAACACAAACAGACATGTTCATGCACACAAATGTTTGTAGTAATGTGCGGACTTCGAACCCGCAACCCTTGCAGCGGCAGCGTTCACTACCACTGATCCAAACGTGTCGTCGTATTTATTACCTATCTCTATGGTATGCACCTAAATTATTTTATTTTATTTTTTTATGAGAAAGGGAGGCAAACGAGCAAGCAAGTCACCAGATAGTAAGCGATCACCGCCGCCAATGGACATCAGCCACACCAGAGGGAGTGGAGGTGCGTTGCCGGCCTTTTAGGAAGGTATGGGCTTGTTTCTTGAAGATCTCAATGTCGTACCGGTTCGGAAATACCGCTGCGGGAAGTTGATTCCACAATGAGGAGGTGCGTGGCAAAAAATTACTTGTAAAGCGCACGGTAGTGGATCTCCACCCATCCAGATGGTACGGGAGGAATCCTAGTTTACTGTGTGTAGTATTTTTATTATTTACCTATGGTTTTTCATGAAAAGCTATTATAATAAGTTACCTTAATAAAACACGACGGTTTATAATAACAATTTTACTTTTACAATAATTTATAATAACTCGTAATTTAAATAAAATAAATTAAAATAATATGTATTTATTCATCAGTCTCTTCATTCGGTTCCTCGGCTTCTTCATCAAATTCCTCCGTCGTCGCGTCCTGATACTGCTGGTACTCCGATATCAAGTCACTCAAGTTATTATCTGCGTCCGCGAACTCGGTCTCATCCATGCCCTCGCCGACGTACCAGTGGAGGAAACGCCTTCCTTCTAAACATGGACGAGAACTGAACTGAAACCCGCTTGAACAACTCTTGAATCGCTGTCGTATTACCAATGAAGGTTGCAGACATCTTCAAGCCACGAGGGGGTATGTCGCACACAGCCGTCTTCACGTTATTAGGAATCCATTCGACGAAGAAGTCTTTGTTCTTCTTCTGCACATTAAGCATCTGCTCATCCACCTCTTTCATAGACATTCTCCCTCTGAATACCGCAGCGACGGTCAGATACCGGCCATGGCGAGGATCACACGCGGCCATCATGTTCTTAGCATCAAACATCTGCTGGGTCAACTCTGGTACCGTCAGCGCTCGGTACTGCTGGCTCCCTCTAGAGGTCAACGGCACGAACCCTGGCATGAAAAAGTGGAGTCGCGGGAACGGCACCATGTTCACTGCTAGCTTCCTCAAATCTGCGTTCAGCTGACCAGGGAACCTTAGACAAGTAGTTACTCCCGACATAGTGAGTGAGACTAGATGGTTCAGATCTCCGTATGTGGGTGTCTGCAGCTTCAGAGTTCTGAAGCAAATGTCGTACAAGGCTTCGTTGTCGATGCAGTACGTTTGGTTTGTGTTCTCTATGAGCTGATTGATGGATAAAGTCGCGTTGTAAGGCTCCACTACGGTGTCTGACACTTTAGGACTTGGCATGACGGAGTATGACACTAAAATTCGGTCAGGATACTCCTCAGTCAAGTTGGCTAATAATAGCGTTCCCAAACCGGAGCCAGTGCCTCCTCCTAACGAGTGGACCATTTGGAATCCTTGGAGACAGTCGCATCCTTCGGCTTCTTTTCTGATGACGTCGAGGATGGCTTCAAGCAGATCTTGACCTTCGGTGAAGTGGCCCTTGGCCCAGTTGTTGCCAGCGCCGGTGCCGCCGCAGACGATGTTGTCGGGGCGGAAGATTCCTGCCGAAAGCGTCGCCGCGGATGGCGTCCATGGTGCTAGGCTCGAGGTCCACGAGCACTGCGCGGGGGACGTACTTGCAGGGCCGACCCTCGTTGTAGTACACGTTGATCCGCTCGAGCTGCAGGATCGGAGTCACCGTTGTAGCAGCCGTCGGGGTCGACCCCGTGCTCGTCCGATATCACCTCCCAGAACTAGAAAGAACGAGGTAACAGCTGAAGAAATTGCGCAGTCGTGTTTAGCACAAGGACACCGACTGACAGAGGGAGAGCCGCGCTTTTTTTTATGTGTTTGGTGGCAGACGAACAGACGGATCACATGATGGTAAGCGATTGCCGCCGCCCATTGACACACACAGTGGAGTCACAAGTGCGCTGCCAACCTTTAAACCCCCCTTGCCTCCGGATTGGGCCTCCGGTACCATCACTCAAGCAGCAAAACACAACACAGTGCTGCTGAAAACCGGCATGCGGCAGCGCCTGTGTCATGTTTCGCTGAGTGAGCGTACCGGAGACTCAATCCGGGGAGAAGGGACGTAAACATATTGGCAGCGTTCTTGTTTTTCCGAGTGTCCATGGACAATGGCAATCGCTTACCATCAGGTGGGTTAACTTGATAAAATGATAAGAATCATACCTTTGATCCAATCTGGTTCCCGCATCTCCCAACTTGAACGTGGACAATTTCCCTCATTTTAATTACTCCACAAGGAATTTAGTAAACACAAACAAATAAATTCAATTAATTTATAAAATAACACACACAAAAACAAATAAAATGCCTACCTACTTAACCTACATCTACTTTCTAAGGTCCCTAACGTATAAATGAGTTAAAAATATATTTTTGTTTCATGACCTATATGATTTTGTGCATTTTAATAAAACACGTAGGTTTAGAACCAAATCTAATGTACAGTCAACTCCAAAAATATGTATACACTTTAGGACCTTGTCACAATACTTACCTATAAGAAAGTAGAGGTTTACTTTCTTATATTATATATTGTGACAACGTCCTAAAGTGTATACATATTTTTGGAGTTGACTGTACAACGTGTTTTTATTTTGAATAATAAAAACTGAAAAAGTAGTGCGCCATTTTGTAAATAGCCTTTTATTGTTGGTAATACGTTAAATTCATAAAAGCATTCTCGATAGTTACTTTAAATAATTGTAACTAAATAATAATGCGTTGTTTATATACATAACAAACAGTCAGTTCAAAATTATTAATATGTTTTTTTTAACTTTATTGCACAATAATTAATCAAAACGTGATTTAACACGATATTTATTATGTGATACAACATTGTGTACTCACATATTTTACTCGACGTTTCGGCTACGTTACAGCAGCCGTGGTCGCGAGCGGACTGGCCACAAACTAAGTAGAAGATACTGGACTGGCGGAGCACGGCGTCGTCTGCTGGGGCCGGGCTGTGAATCTTTGGACACCCTCACATTTTCCGATATTAATTCGCCACTAAATGAACTGTCAGTGAAGCTACTCCGACACACTACACTAACAGTATCGGTGTTTGTTTGCGTTAGTAACGGCCTAGCACGGGGTTTGCACTTGTTATTACTGGATTCCATGTTGATGATATTTTAAATCCATCCTCCCGATTGAAAGTCTTGTACTTCTTGATCTCAATCGCTTCACGTACTATCCTGGTATGATAATGACGATCGGTGGAGAGGATTTTCGGGTCATGTAGTTCCATCCAATGATTAACTCCCATTTCCAGTAGATGTTCTGCTATTGCCGATTTATTCGCTTGTCGATTTTTAATAGCTGCGATATGTTCAAGGAACATTATAGTTATAATGCAACACGAAAATTTAAAAAACTATTTATTGCACAAATTTTGATACAATAGGCTAACTTAATGCCGAGAGGCATTCTCTACCAGTCAACTTTTGGGTCATGCAGAAAGTGTAGTGGTGCGGCGAAAGGAGAACTTGTATATAAATAAATTCGAACAAATATATTTTTAATAACGGTATTACTGTAACGGTGTATATTTATTTATTTATTTATTTATTTATTTATTTATTTATTTATTTATTTGGACAACCAACAAGAACATACACCTTAAAAACTAAGGGATACAAATGGTCACGTACATGAGTTGGTGCTGCCTTAATTATAGGTTGCCACGGAAAGCGTGAACAAAAGTAGTTGGGGGCATAAGGCTTCCCTTAGCATGTAAAGAAAAAATATAAAATTAAATAATAATTACACCCAGGCACTGATCAAACACAAGTGTTCAGCACACGAATGTTTGTCCATAGTGGGAATCGAACGCGCGACCATTGGCGCATTAGGCAGTGTCACTACCAAAAGCGCCATTGGGCCATTCGACAAGTGAATCATCGAGATTTTATTTTATCTTATTATTAGACAATAGTAGGCGTAATTTATATTTAAATGTAGGTAAACTAAGATTAAATACATCTATGTCTTTATTTTTGCAAACCAAATTATATTCGGTTTGGAGCCTGTTAATAGGGGAAAAACGACCAAGATTTGTCTTAGAGCGCTTTGGCTTAAACAGTGAATATCTGGAGAGACGTGGTAGACTATGTGTTATTGTAATATTGATTTTTTTAAGTAGTTGGGGACAATTTATATTACCGTTGACTAATTTGTGAAGGAATGATAGATTTAAAATTTTACGGCGATTATTAAGAGGTGTTAGTTTGAAATAGGTAAGACGATCAGAGTAACTTTTAAATTTTTTACATAAGTTATATTTGTATGACAAGTGGTACATGAACCTTTTCTGAACGCGTTCAATTTTATTGGAGTGGACTTCGTAGTGCGGATGCCAAACCACGCAGCAGTATTCTAGCATGGATCTAACTAAAGTCTCATATAATCTTATGATACATGATTTATTCTTAAAGGTTTTGGTGTTTCTGATTATAAAACCGAGGCATTTTAAAGATTTATTTACTATGTGGTCGTAATGTTCCTTAAAGTTTAATTGCTTATCCAGTATAACACCTAAGTCACGTATTGAATCTACGCGTCGAACACTTTTGCCGTCAATTGTGTAAATTCCCGGTAATTCACTGAGCTTACGGGTAAAACTGATATAGCAGCATTTGTCCACATTCAAGACCATCCCATTAATCTCACACCAGCGAACAAGTCTATTTAAATCATCTTGAAGTAGTGCTTTATCTTGCCCGTTCCTAATTGGTCTCATTAACTTAAGATCATCTGCATAAAGATATGGTTTGCTATATCTGAAGCAAGAGATCACGTCATTCATGTAGATATTAAAGAATATAGGTCCTAAATGGGAACCTTGAGGGACGCCTGATAAATTTGGAAAGGGGTCGGATGTAAAACCACTTACTACGACTTTAGATGTACGGTCACTTAAGTAAGACTTGCACCAATCGAAAAAGGCGCCAGCAAAACCAAACTGCGATAATTTTTGAAGTAAGCTGTAATGGGGAACTTTATCGAACGCCTTTGATAGATCCGTGTAAATGACGTCGACTGGTATGCGACCATCCACTGAGCGGGATACCTCATCAACAAATTCTGTTAAGTTGGTGCTAGTTGAACGGGCAGCAACAAATCCGTGTTGGGAGTCTGTCAACACACTTTTAATGTGCCATGTTATATAAGGACATAGCAGAGATTCTAATAATTTTGCAAATACCGATAAGATGGTGATGGGCCGGTAATTTATGGCGTAGTTTATATCCCCAGATTTATGGATAGGAACGATAAGGCCCGTCTTCCAGACTGATGGGAACAGGCCCCCTGTCAGCGATGCATTAAAAATAGATGTAAGAGGCGAGGATAGTTGCTTAGCACAGTTGACGGCAAAGACCGAAGGAATGCCATCTGCACCAGCTCCTTTGTTTCTGTCCAGGGATTCAAGACGTTTCAAAACTTGCTCCTCAGAGAGAGTTAAATTGCTTAATGAGTAGGAGACTTCGCACTTAATGTTAGCTTGATTGTCAATTGGCAATTCAACGTTATCTGCATTGTAAGATGAAGAAAAGTAAGTAGCGAGAGTGTTACAAATTTCTAGGCCTGAAGAGACTGTTATGTTTTCATAATTAAGAGATGACGGGAACGAAATACTGTTTTTATTTTTTTGTTTTATGTAGGAGAAAAATAGATTAGGATTGGATTTGACAGATTTTTCTATTAATTCTATGTATTTATTATAGCATTGAGTAATAAGAACATCACACCTTTTTTTCAATGACTTAAACGATAACTTATCAAGAGGGTTTTTATATTTTTTAAAGCGTACCCGATACTTATTTTTTTCTTTCAGTAAGTGTTTAAGTTCCTTGGAATACCAAACAGGAATTCTGCTCAAAGTAGCAGGTGAAATGGGTACGAATTTGTTAATTGCCACATTCAATATTTGATAGAACCTATCAACCATACCGTCTACTGATGTACATGTGCTAAACTCATGGGGCCAATCGGTATGGGCTAAAGATTCACAGATGCTATCATAGTCTGCCTTATAAAAATTGTTTTTGTAAGAATCTATATTGGCATGTAACCTATGACTAGAGTAGTTATATAATGCGTTAAATACCAAGGCGGGATGGTGAAAATCGATTTTGCTAAGGGGTTCTGTTGGTGACAATAGGTTATTAATAGGCATATTGGTAAGAATTAGGTCTAGAATTTTACCATTTTGATTGGTTATATAATTCAGTTGAGACAATTGGTTTAATGACATAAACTCCAAAAGATAATTTGAGGTCGCACAGCTAGAATTTATTTTCGGCGTTAATGGTGATCCAGGTGGGCCAATCCAGTCTATATTACTTTGATTTAAATCCCCGCAAATTAAGGTCAGGTTATATTTACTTAAAATTAAACTGGCATGATTACAGAAGTGTTCAAAGTGTTCTTTTATAACGGGTGGTGAGAAATAAACAGTACATAATAATAATTTTTCAATTTTTTTGTCCACCACTACATCAATTTCTATCCACAAGTCTTCACTATCGCTTTCATACATCTTTATAATACTAGATTTAATTTTTTTTGAGATAGCAACTAAAACACCACCACCTCCCTTTTTACGTTGTAAACGACTAGTTTCGCGGTCTCGCCTATAAACGTTATAATTACATGTAAATAGCTCTGAATCCATAAAACTATTATTTAGCCAAGTCTCGTTAAGAATAATAACATCATACTCGCATTTAGCAGAATTAATGTACAAGTCATTTGTCTTTGTACGCAAGCCTCGAACATTCTGAAAATAGAAACTTAATTTACGAGCGAACTTTAACAAATAAGTTATAGACACATTATAGGTAAACAATAAACGAATCTAAACCTAATATTACAGACTATTCAGTTTTTCGAGTACTTCTTCGTTACGCACAAAAATCGCTTCTGATGTGTCGGTTTTTCGAAGATAAACTCGGCCGCCACGAATCCATACAAACTTGTAGGTTTTTTCTTTAGCTAATTTGCGCGCGGCTGCATGAAGTTGTTTATTCTCAGGCGACAAGTTCTCCGTAACGTAGATAGGTGTAACTTTAGTAGATGAGATCCCAAGATGTCCGGTATTGAGTTTATTTCCAGGATTTTTCTTGTTGAATTCAATGACCGCAGCGAGTAGACAGTCACGGGTTCGCGGTGAATTCAATTTAAGCAAAATCGAACGTGGTCGAGGGCTGTTAGATTGTAATTTCGCCGTTCGGGAACAGTAAATAATATCCTTCTCGTTCACATTATAATTTACTGTTTTTCCAAGTTCCCGCGCGATGGAAATTAAGTTCTCGGATTTGCGTTCGGGGACGCATTGTATCTCCAGATTCGATGAGCGGGAAAGTTGGTCAAACGTATTTAAACGCAGCCTTAGTGAGTGTATGTCGGATTTCAAAGTTTCATTTTCCTTTTTTAAGGTTATAATTTCGGTGTTTGCGGCAGTTATGTTACTTTTCATACTATCAAAATCCTCGCTAATAAATTGTAATGATTTTTTAATTTCATTTAATTCGTTCAAAACAAAATCTTTCATGACGTCGCGCATCTCTTCACGAATAATTTCGCGTATATTTTGCGTGCCTGCATCAGAGGTAGATGGCAGATGCAGACTTGATTCGCTATCCATGCGATTTTGTTGCTTGCGACGAGTATTACTAAAGGTCATGTCTGCCAGCCCTGTAGGTGTGGACGGACGAACTGGTTTACTCGAGTTGTCGTTCTTAGGCTGTTTGGTCTGGCAAATAGGACATAACCAATTTCGTTTGAAATCTCCAGAGGAATTTTCCCATTCACATTTTTTAAGGTTTATACATAGAAGATGAAATTTATTTGGGCAGCGTTTACATCTCATATAGCAGTCATCGTCAATCACATCGGGACAAGCCGCGCAGCTACTCATCGTCATTTTTTTTATGCACGCACGATACGGGTGCGGTTATAATGAGGTAGAAAGAGCGAGTAATATTTATTATTTATTATCTGGTCTTACCGCAGCGGTGAGGTATGCGGTCCCCGCGCTAGCATCTATCGTCCGTGACCTTGCAAGCGATCAGTGCAAGTTATTATTTTCTGTTAGAATCACTGCACTCAAGATTCACTAATAGATCGATCGTTAGAAGTGTCAATAGGGTTAACTTTGGTATGCACAAATTACTATTTTTGTATTAAATTATTGGAGAAACGGTGTACACGACCGCTCCCAACTAACAGCGTACGACGAAAAAAAGATATATATATATATATATAATAGGATATAGGTATGGTAGGCCGTGTGGTCCCCTGCAGAGTAGAATAGGCCACCCTCACTCTTACCGAGGTGTCGTAAAAGGCGACTAAGGTAAAGCTGCTGGCATGATCATCAGCACCCAGAGAAGGAAAACTCTGCATTTATATCAAAACCCTCGCCAACCCGTCTGCCAAGCGTGGTGAGTATGGCAATTACCCCTCATGTGATTGAGGGAGGCCCGTGCCCCAGCAGTGGGGACTTAAATGGGCTGATGATGATGATGATGATAGGTATGGTAAAACTTTATAAAAAAATTAAATACTGGGGTCTCTTCTGACAAGTAATTTATAAGGCACTCATGTTTAATTTCAAAACCCTTGCTTGAATGCATAGGTTTCATATTTAGAAACGTATCTAAAATAAACACCCTGAATGAATGTTAGAAACTTATCCAAAAGAAATATTGAACAATTAAAACAACATTTTTCAATTTAGATTTTATTAAAAAATCAGAATTCATACAATCATTGTACAATAATTACAACATTAAAATTTTTATCTATAAAAATGCAGTGTTGAAAAATTTTACAAATAAGTTATTGCATCGCTAGAAAAGGAAGACGTGTATTTTTTATATTTTTTTTAAACAGGGTGTTTTTTTTACCTTAATTTTCACCCTGTATTTTAACGAACAACCACTGAACACATTTTGTGAAACGCAAAACAATGCATATCGTTGTTGTAATTATTTTTTTAGAATTTCGTGTAGAAACGTGAACTCACTTGATTAGATTTAAGTAAAAAATATTTTTCTCGATTAAAATAAATAATGCACATTGGACTTACAATAAACTTACTACTATTCTGTGTTCAAGCTACATATTGGATGACTAGCATCAATTTACATTATTATTGGTGAACATTCTGCCTTACTCTAACTTAGTACCATAGTATTAAAATACACAATGGCTCGACATTATGTACCCTTAAGTATTAGCGCTGAGGCACGAAATAAATAAATAGACGGAGATAGCCGACTCAAGCTGACATTGATATCAAACAGTTCGTTAACGCGCTACGCAGTATATATCTCCCGCACACTTTTCTTTCAGCCCGTCTCTGGATCAGGCCGAACCATGGTTATTAGAGAATATATTCTACACCTTAAAATGACGGGACACACTAACGATGCTAATCGATTTTAATATTTAGCTACTAAACCGGATAATAATAATAATAATAAATAATAAAAATCGTTTATTGTCTCTTAAAAACATAATTATAAGTACATTAGTTGAGAAAGGAGAACAAATTTGAGACAAAGGGACGAAGTTCAGCTCATGCTGCCTCGAGAGATCTATTTTAAACAATTTCGGGGTTAGAACCTCTCGGCAAACACTTATGATATTAATTAAATAACCATGCACAAATGTTGGGCCCGTTATTGTATGCGAAAAATTGATTCACGCCAAAAGTGGCCGCTTTTGGTGTGAATCAATTTTTCGCGCGTACGCGTTGGACCCAACATTTGTGCATGATTATTTAATAAATAGTACAAGTGTTAGCTGAGAGGTTGTAACCCTGATATTGTTTAAAATAGATACGGTTTAGTAGCTAACACTTAAAATCGATTGGCGTCGCTAGTGTGCCCTACCCGTCACTTTAAATGAATACTAGTACCTGTGCGGATAAAGAATGGGATCAGAAATGGCGGCGCATCTATTCACTTCTCGCTCGCACACTATTTGCGTGGAGTGCGAGTATAGACGCAAATAGTGTGCGAGCCAGAAGTGAATAGATGCGCCGCCATTTCTGATCCCATTCTTTATCCGCACATGTTGTATGAGCGTGAAGCATTTTAAGGTTTAGTTAGTTTATTTTTATTTTCTTACATATTATGTATTATTCTATTATTTTTTATAAGTTGCATGCCTGTTATGGTAACTGTTGATAATATACATTGTTTTTTTTTCATCATTTGTAACACAGTTTATGCAATAAATGATTCTGATTCTGAATCACTCCGAGATCTCTACACTTCAGAAGTGTGACATATTGGTTACTATCACAAAGTATTAAGAGAATAAACGTCGGTTACGCACACATACATGCGCAGCGATCTCAGCATGATAGAGACAGACTATACGCCACAACTGACAGAGACAGATTATTATGGAGTGCGGGCATCGAACTATGTAAAAGTCAGCGGAGTGTGACATTTTCGAAATTGAATGTGACATTCAGAGATCCACCCGGCCCTGACGCAGATTCTATACGGGTGTGGTAGAGAAAGTCACCCAGTACTAACGGCTTCGCGCAATTTTTCATGTATGGCTTTCTGGGAAAAGGCACGGTCTGTTTAGGGTTCCGTATCTCAAAAGGAAAAAACGGAACCCTTATATGATCACTTTGAAGTCCGACTGTCTGTCTGTCAAGACCCTTTATCTCAAGAACGCGTGGACGTATCAAGCTGAAATTCACATGAAATACTCAGGTCTATTGTCCCTTTAAGCTGTGAAAATATCAAACTTCTAAGCCAAGCCAATCAAAAGATACAGCCGATTATGTCGATATTTTCAACAAATTTTCGACACTCGCAAATAAATCAAAACTTACACGGCACTTCCCGTAAACTCAGAATCTAGAAATTTGGCATGAAGCATTGTCATATAATGCAAATATAGGAAAAATTGCGAAAATCACATTTTTTTAGTTCTATAATATATAAAAATATTTTAATAAAATGAAACTTACTACCTTATTTCTCACGAACGAATAAAGGTATCAAATTGAAATTTATACCAAATACCTAGGTCTACTGTCCCTTTAAGCTGTGAAAAAATCAAACTTCTAAGTTAACGCGATCAAAAGATACAGCTGTTTATACCGACACTTCGATTGTAAACCGCTACGTTTGTACGCGGAACCCTCGGTGCGCGAGTCAGACTCGCACTTGTTTTTAATAATGCTACTGTGTCTTGCGACACATTTCAACAAATATACTCATGGACAACACATACAAAGTAAACAAATGTAAACATATGGACAAAAAATAAAAAATATATATTAAGTAGAGGGAGATTCATTCATAGGGTGTAAGTCGATGGGCGCAGAAGAGACCTTAACAAACTCTTCGATATCAATGTCAACTGAAGCTGATTATCTGTATCTATTTATTCTATGTGTTGTATAATAACGCCGGCCTCTTAATAATGCCACTTTTGTGCCAAATAAACTTTATCACACTGTAAGTGACAAAATTTCCATAAAACAGTTTATACAATGTAAAATCCAATTTATAATGCGCAGTGCTTGTTTTAAAATACATTATGATAAAAATTATTTGCACGATTCAATTTCCCTTAATCTAATTCTTAACATAGAAATCAGTTTAACATAAAATAACATTTAATTCAATATATTAGCTTTGAATTATTCATATAAAAACTTAGCTATCTAGTTTACCTGACATAACAAAGAAATATATAAGTAAGCAAAAATAAGTATGAAGAACAGGATGTTCAAATAATACGTGTGAAAATTCATTAGATGGCGTACTGAGGTCCATCCACAGAGTGTGAAAGAGATCCAACCGGCCCTGACGCAGCTTTAATGCATCTCTCTACGGGTGCGGTAGAGAAAGAACGTCACCCAGCACTTCAGTCCAGTATTAAAAGCTTCGCGCGGTTTAGGAAATGTTATTACTACCAGACAGTGATACGTGTCTACGTAACTACTGTTCCATAACTTTCAAAATTAATTTTGTGATTTTTTCATTTTGAATCAGGCATCGAAAAAAATACGTGAATCAATTGAATATGAAGTTGCGCTAAATATGATGATAATTAATTTGAGCTATTAGGCCGATCCGACCAACCATTATCCGTGGATAAATCTATGGTATAACGTCAGATTTGTATAGAATGACAGGGCTATACCATAGATTTAGTATCGGAATAAGATTGGTTGTATCGGCCCTAAAAGAATTAAGCTGTACACCCTGTATAGATAAAGAACGAAAACCTCATCTCAAATCGTGACTGATATGAGTCGAATACAACCGAGAAATTAAATTGAATTTTATTGTTATTTACAATTTTGGTTTTGTTTCCGTGACAAGAAACATATTATTATGTTTATCGTCACTCGATATTGCAATGATTTCCACAATAACAGATCAACCTATGCTACGAGAACCCGACCCAACCAGGTGCCTCTTGAGACGCAAGGTTCTAACACAAATGTTTATTGATGAAACAGATCTTTGTGTCTGGGTGTTTGTGGTACCTTCGGTGTTACTGGTTTCCTGAGTACAGTCAAAGAACAAAAAGGTTCGCCTGTTTTCAAATTGATTCGTTTGATATGAACTGGTTCGAGGTGGCAGAGAAATCGATGTGTTTGACTGCAGTTTACCCAGATACAAAAAGATCATTTCTCAAATTCTGGAGGCCGAAGTGTCCTCGGCCTTACAACAACCTGACAATCTTTTTAAGGTGACGGGTAGGGCACACTAGCGATGCCAATCAATTTAATTTTTTACGTACTAAACTGGATCTATTTTAAAGAATTTCGGGATTACAACCTCTCTGTAAACACTTTTACTATTTATTAAATAACCATGCACAAATCCGGACCCAACATTTGTACGCGAAAAAATGATTCACGCTAAAAGTAGCCGCTTCTGGCGGTAATCAATTTTTCGTGTACAAAAACGGACCCAACATTTGTGCATGGTTATTTAATAAATTGTATAAGTGTTTGCCGAGAGGTTGTAACCCCGAAATTGTTTAAAATAGATCCGGATTAGTAGCTACAAATTCAAATCGATTGGCGTCACTAGAGTGCCCTACCCGAAACCTTATGTGATTTTTCTTTTTCACATTTAAAAAGCAAAATCATACTTTTATATTCATGCTGTGTACACTATATGTTATAGTCTAGTCTATTTTACAATAACACACGGAAAAGTTTAAAATGTATACGATTGTAACCTGTAAATGTACCTTAGATAAATTAATAAATAACAGTGTATATATAAAAGAAATCTAATTCGACAATATTGATCGAAGTGTGTAATAAAAAATACATAGGACTGTTCTACATTACTTAAACTACGTATTAAGATAGGTTCACACTGATACTAGGCTGCAAGCAACGTATTCCTTAGCAAATACAAGTTACCGAAAACATTATTCTTATTCGATACAAACGGAACATAGAATGCTCTAAATATTTGATGCGATCTTTCCGCGTCTATAATAGGCACAGAGTCTATGATCTCCCATGAAGGTTGTTTGTGGTACGCGGGTTCGAGAGCTGTGGGCTTCCCAAGGTCGGAGTGGACGAGGTAGTGGCAGTCCTCAGGTCGGACGTAGGTTCGGTTGTCGCCTATGTTGAGATCGTTGAAGTATGGGTGTATGATGCTCGTAGCTGGAGAAAAATGAGGTTATAAGTTTTTTTTTTATCTTGATAACGCAGTCTATGGTTCTGTAGATTGTAAGAGCGGTGAGCTGTACAATATGCGACCTAGCTAGACTGTCTCGGTGGCGCAGTGGTTAGTGGGTCGCACTGCGCCACCGCGCCTGCGCACTAGGTCCCGGGTTCGATCCCCGGGTCAGGCCAAAAATTGGTACCCAAGTTTTCGGTAAGAAATTCCTAGTGTTAGCTTCTTCTTGTACTTCTTCGTCTTGTAACCCCGTGCCTCGGAAAGCACGTTAAGCCGTTGGCCCTGCGCCCAATCTCTCTCCGGTCGTGTCACAGTAGTGTCCCATCGGAATAAGAGGGTAAGGGAATATAGACTGCACTTGTGTTTGCGCCCATTCTTGAGCACTATATTAATAATAATAATTCTCATAACATCTCATACGTTGACATGATTCCGTACTAAGTAGCGTAAGCACTTGTGTTACAGATATCAGACAACAGAGGAACACACATATATACTTAAATACATATATTACATCCAGACACTGAACAAACACAAGTGTTCATCGCACGAATGTTTGTCCAGGGTGAGGATCGAACCCACGACCTTTGGCGTAAGAGGCAGGGTCACTACCAATTGCGCCATCCGGTCAGTCAATATATCCTGCGTACGTGGCTAATCGTTGAGATTGGCCGCCGTAGCCGTAGTCGGTTGGAGGATTATTATCCGACCTAGCAGACTGCTTTTCGACTTAACTAAACGGTTTGGGACAATGTAACAAGGTCTCACCGATATGGGTTCCAAAATGGGCCCATAGCCAGGTTTCGGGGGTTCAACCGCGAAAAGGTAAGATTCGGAACAGTGTACCATTTGGCTGAGTCGGATCACTGAATCGTTTCAGTAAAGAGTTAAACGCGTCTTATGTAAAATGCGACGTTGCCGCTCCGTGGACAGTTTCATCAAAAATATAACGGGTGTATAGATTTAGATTATGTTATTTAAAATAAAATAAAAGTAAAAAAACTAAAACCCAACTACGACAAAAAACGTCGCTGAAAAAGTATAAAACAAGCCTTCGTTGTCAATTTATGCAATATTCACTATGTAGAGATAAAATTTCATGTTTGGAAATCCGCAGTCACACGTTGTCAAAGGGTAGTATATTTAACGTGTGACTACGCCTTTCCAAACATGAAATTTTATCTCTACATAGTGAATATTGCATAAATTGACAACGAAGGCTTGTTTTATACTTTTTCAGCGACGTTTTTTGTCGTAGTTGGGTTTTAGTTTTTTTACTTTTATTTTATTTGTACTATTTTGGTGTCCAAGTGCTAGTAATATATATATATATATATATATATTCAAAATGTACAAGTCAAGCGCTTTCAAATGATACCAAACACGGCATATTTATCATAACTTTATTTTTTTACTCTGTATGTTTTGTCCGCTAGAGGGCGCCATATTAGATTTTGTGAAACTTCATATAGCCTATAACCAGCGGACGATCAAGACGCTTATAATGATATGTCATTTGTGTTGATCTATCATGCTAAACATCATTGACGATATCTAATATGATGTTTTCGGGATGTAAACGATAAAAACATAAAAAAATATCCTGACTCACCATTCCGTGTTTTCGCATAAGGCGCCGGCATCTGGCCCTTGAAATCGCTCTGTACGAACCGGAACTCGAACCCCTCGGGCAGGTGGAAGCTGGAGGGCGAGCGGTACCAGTCCTTGCCGAAGCACACGTACTGCGGAGCCGAGCCGGGGGGCAGGCCGCGCAGGATGCGCATGGGTCCATGGTAGTTATTGTACAGGGCTGCGGTGCGGGATATGCCTGGGAGTATAATAAAATATAATCATCATCATCATCAGCAACCCACACTCGTCTACTGCTGGACATAGGTCTCCCCTAATGCACGCCACTGCTCCCGATTTTCGGCCACTCTCATCAGCCAGCCTTCGAATGTCATCATCCCATCTTGTCGCAGGGCGTCCTACACTACGCTTACCGAGTCGCGGTCTCCACTCAAGGACTTTAAAATATAATATAAATAAATAAAATAATAAATAAATATTTCACAACATCACATACATTGATCTGACTCCGAGATAGGTAGCTCAAGCACCTGTGTTACGGATATCAGAATCAAGAGTGGGATTACAATTATATACATATAATACTTTTCTTTGGTAAATACATACTTATAATACATAACAAACACCCAGACCAATACAAACAAACATGTTCATCCACACAAAGGTTTGTACTGTGCGGGGATCGAACCCGTACCCCTTGTATCAGAGGCAGCGTTCACTACCACTGTTCCAATTGGGTAGTCTATTATCATCATCATCATCATCATCAGCCCATTTAAGTTCCCACTGCTGGGGCACGGGCCTCCCTCAATCACATGAGGGGTAATTGCCATACTCACCGCGCTTGGCAGACGGGTTGGCGAGGGTTTTTATATAAATGCAGAGTTTTCCTTCTCTGGGTGCTGATGATCATGCCAGCAGCTTTACCTTAGTCGCCTTTTACGACACCTCATGACGTAAGAGTGAGAGTGGCCTATTCTACTCTGCCAGGGACCACACGGCATTAGTCTATTATATTGGGTATAAAGGTTAGCAAAATTTACAAGACTTTCATCAGGCCCATATTGGAATATGGTTTCCAAGTTACCCTTCCCTTACTTAAGTCCCTTACTTCATAAAAGACATTTGAGTTGCTGGAAAGCGTTCATAGAAAGGTCACCGAAATTCCAAGACGACTTAAGGTGACGGGTAGGGCACACTAGCGACGCCAATCGATTTTAATTTTTAGCAACTAAACCGGATCTATTTTAAACAATTTCGGGGTTACAACCTCTCGGCAAACACTTATACTATTTATTAAATAACCATGCCCAAATGTTGGGTCCGTTTTTGTACGCGAAGAATTTATTCACGCCAAAAGCTGACGGTGAGCGATTGCCGCCGCCCATGGACACCCGCTACACCAGTGGAGTCACAAGTGCGCTTCCAACCTTTTAAACTCCCCTTTCCCCTGGATTGGGCTTCCGGTACCCTCCTCACGCAGCGAAACACAGCACAGTGCTGCTTCACGTCAGTTTTCTATGAGGCCGTGGTATCACTCCGGTCGAGCCGGCCCATTCAAGCCGAAGCGAGGCTCTCCCAGGTGATCCGTTCGCTCGTCTGTCATGTATCATATATAAAAATATACCTATTTGAAAAGATACAATATGTACACCAACTCACCTATACTCCCAGCCAGCAATATACACATGACCATAAGCGGGCACGTATACATCAGATAGTGTCGTTTCTCCTTCTCCTTCCTCCATCGGAACAGCTCAGTGCCGACCGCAAACGTCATCTTCTGTAGGCAGTCCAGCGCTATGGCTCCAGCTAAGACGATCAGGCTGTACACTGGGTAGAGGAACCTGGAACGTAACACATTAGGAATAAGATACTAATTAGCATAGCCTCTTAAATCGACGGGTGGCCTAACTAGCGACGCCATTAAATTTAAATTGATAGAAACTAAACCGAATAACTTTTTAACAATTTCTAAGTTCGTGCCTCTTGAAAAGAATATATACTATTTATTTAATACTTATAATTAACTTTTTGATCTGTTTTTGCGCTCGAAATTTGGATTAACGCCATTAGTGGCCGTTTTTGGCGGTAATTCATATTTCGAGTATGGAGCAGACCAAAAAGTTAATTATAAGTATTGAATAAATACTATAATTTCTTTTCGAGATGCTCGAACTTCGAAATTGTTAAAAAGATATCCGGTTTAGATGCTAACAATTTAAATCAAATGGCGTCGCTTGTGTGTCCTAGGACATGCACACTAGCGACACCAATCGATTTTAATTTTTAGCTACTAAACCGAATTTATTTTAAACAATTTCGGGGATACAACGTCTAGGCAAACACTTTTACTATTTATTAAATAACCATGCACAAATGTTGGGACCGTGCACAAACGAAAAAAATTGATTCACGCCAAAAGTGGCCGCTTTTGGCGTGAATTAATTGTTCGTGTACGCGTTGGACCCGACATTATTGAATTGACTGTACATTATTGAGATTAAAATTCATGAATTTTAATGTCTGTTCTCAAGCATAGCGCAGTGTAAGCGATATTTCTAGCTAACTGAAACACACGTTCAAACTGAACGTACATTTTAATGTTTGATTTAGGTGCTTAACTATCTGGGGGGGAGAATGCGACTTACCTCTCCTCCTTGTGCGGTTGTACCATGAAGACCGTCAGCCATAGCACCAGCGGCATCAGGTCCAGCCAGTAGGGCGCGCAGAACGGAGCCCGAGCAATGGACCGGGCTGATATGGCGGAACAGCCCAACAGCCATAGCGGGCAGGAGAGGGCTAGTACCTGGAAGTGGTTGAGGGCTAAATTATTTTCTATAACATATTCATTCAGTGTATTAGTATAAACAGTGGCGTGCCTTCCTTGTAAGCAAATAAGCTGTGCATACCCTATTGAATAGATAGGCACATACATACCCTTCAGTAGTCATAAGCTCGTAAAAACATGATAGTAAAAATGTTATCATTGAGCAATTGGTTCGTGATCGCGCCATCTGTTAGATTTTATTGGTATTAACTCAAGCCTGCGGGACACGCGATACTATGCTACGCCAGCGCTCCGCTGGCTACGGTGACCGTAAGGAGTACTACATTTTGTTTCTCAGATCGTTTGTATATCGCAACAAAAATGTGTTTTTACTGTATAAAATAGAAGTGTTCAACTTTGACTCTTATACAAGGTGTATCTGTGAAAAATTTCAACTTTTCATACATAGTCGGTCACGTGACTTGGTCATTTTGTATGGACAAAATGACCAAGTCACGTGACCGACTTTGTATGAAAAGTTGAAATTTTTTTATGCGAATTTTCAAAAGTCATAGAACAAATGTTGTTCAGAATGGCCGAGAGACCACGTGATTGGAAGGATGTAAATGTTCACGGAGTCGAAAAAATTTTAGACGACTATCGAAGAAGTCATAGAAAAATTTTTGTTCAGACCCTGTATCTTATGAAACTAGCTTCGCGACTTAATGTTGGTTCATTTTCTGTATAGTTTCCAGACTGTCAACAATCATGGGCATTTAACTATTGCCTGATGTACATGTAACTTTTCGACCGTTTGTCACGACATACAGTGCAAAGTTTATAGATAGCAGACGAGCAGATGGATCGCCTGATGGTAAGAGATTGCCGCCGCCCATAGATACCCGCGACACCAGTAGAGTCACTCTTTAACGTTTAAACTCTTTTCCACGGATAGGACCTCCGGTACCCTCACTCACGCAGCGAAACACAGCAGTGCCGTGGCAGCACGAGGCCGTGGTATTTAGTCAAAGTCACTGCATACTAAAAGTAGTCTTCTCTTACGGGTTCTTGCGTTTAGTTTTTTTTTTTTATGTAATAGGTAGGACGAACACACGGATCACCTGATGGTAAGCAATTGCCGCCGCCCATGGACACCCGAAACTGGAAGGGAGCATGGCGACGCTGCTCGCGAACATCCCCGCGGCTGGGAGAGTGAAGAACCACCAGAGCCGTCCGTTAACACAATTTTCTTAAGAAGCCTAAAAAAAATACACAACTCACCCAAACAACATTGAAGTTCAAAAACCCATTCACAAAGTAGTAAGTCCACGGCTCCACCCCATACAAGTCCGGCCCATGCTCCGTGAATATATTATAAGCTATAATATTCCACGGCGCCACGACGAGGCGGCCGTAGTGCCACGAGTCCAGCGCCACGGTCGGGATCATGATCACTAGGAGGCTCTGGAGGGACCACTGGATGAACTCCTTCACTTGTCGCTTGATGATCAGCATGTCTAGTGCGATTGGGAGCCCGATGATGGCTGTGAAAGGCCAACCTGGAGAAAATGTTTTTTGTTATTATTTTAGCACAGACTTAAAAAAGAAGTGATAGATGGAAATGGATTGAGGCATTAATATAAGAGCACAGATCACTCCCAATAGATACCGCATTACGGGCATCTGACGCGTGCCAAACATATGTGATATTGCACAAATGTTAGTAGTCGTTGTTTCAGTGCTGACCAAGTCTTTGACCTGGAAGTTTGTCCGTGCGAAAAAAGTTATTTGTGTTTTAAGCGTTTGTATTCGACAGAAAAATGACTTCTTGTTGTGTGAAATGGTGTGGAAAAAATTCCAGGACATCTAGCTTGAAGAAAGATGGTATAACTTTTCATCGGTAAGTAAAAATTCATTTAGAATTATTTTTCGCAGAGGTCAAGTTAAAATGGACGTGTCATGTTGTCCAAGCGCGTTGATGTCTTTTTGAAAAGATCTCTTTCTTTCATATGTTTATTTCATATGTTCGTCTCTTTCTGTCATAGAACCAAAATGTGACCAAGAATTACGAGTGATGCACAACTAACTTTCTAAAAAATAATAATAGGTATATCGATATTTGTCCTATCATAAATTGCATGTAGATTTTTTTTTGTCAACAAGGAAATACGGAATTAATAATTAAATAGGAACTATTTGCATTCTTTCAACGAATAATTAAATAAAATTAAGATATATTTATTCTTTATTCTTATTAGGCTTAGCAGCATTTATTACTGTACAAAATCGATTTATATTGCTTATTCAATAATTGACAAGATGCTAACCACCTACATTTTTATTAGTTTATATAAGATTACTGTACCTTACCAGAAAGTCAAATCCAAAGAATGCAGTGAGGAGGGTGTATACTAAACTTGTATATTTTAAAAACCAATAAATTTTATTGTATCTTGTGTGAATATTTTAATAAATATATTTTTAATTTCATTAGTGCTTTTATTCCTACTCTATTATTGCTCGACTTGCTCCATGGGCGGCGGCAATCGCTTACCATCAGGTGAGCCGTCTGCTCGTCTGCCGCATATAACATAAAAAAAAAGTTTTTATCTAATTGTATATTTATATTATTTTACTTGTAGTTGTAGTATTGTTTCTCTCACACCATCAACAAACTTAAAGCTTATCTTAATGGTTGAGTGGCAAAAAACGTCTTCCGGTATTAAGTACAACACTTATAGTTACACTTTGTGCAATAAGAATAAATAAATTAATTAAACTTTTATTAAATATACTATTAAATCAACGTTTCGTAACTTAATGAAACTTGATAAATTTAATTTCACTCACTATTACAGCATATTTTGTATGTAGAGGACGGTAGTTTAATTTAAACAGCATAGATTGAAAGTCTAGTTAAGTTCTTGTTAAAATCATTTTGATAATCAATAAAATTATATATTAGGTTATCGACATTGAATAAAAGTTATTTTACTCGTCACATCACTACTGGACCGACTGTCGTTGAAGTAGCCAATCACGTAGCGAGTGTTACGTCTCCCTCTCCCCTTTCCTACCGCCTAAATTGACACGTTGAAATTAGAAGAAAGCGGTACTCATACGGCATCTATTGGGGGTGATCTGTGTATAAGAGAGAGTACTTTATAGTGTTACTAGAGGCCCGCCCTCCCTTCGTTTCGGGACATTAGTTCCACTTCATACCAATAGATGGCGTTAGGTGTCGATTACATCGCGCAAGCGTTTCCTGTTTTCGGATTACATTTAAACGTTGCCGCTGTCTGATGGATTTACCTCTTTATAAATAGTATAGATTATTTGCAAATTAACGCCATCTATAAGTATCTCATCTACAACAATACAGTTCACGTTAATTTGCTGAGTGACACACGAAAACGAGACTGAGCCTGTCTGTCGTTTTTAGTTTCACTATACTCCGTATAATATAGCTTGACTAGACTGACAGCTGTCCTTTATTTCAATGAAAATAAGGTTTATCATTTTACCAATTCCATTCCATCGAATGGGACTGGGCCGACCATGTCTGATGAGTATTGGGCCAAAATAGCCACAGAATCATCATCGTCAGCCCATTTAAGTCCCCACTGCTGGGGCACGGGCCTCCCTCAATCACATGAGGAATAATTGCCATACTCGCCACGCTTGGCAGACGGGTTGGCGAGGGTTTAGATATAAATGCAGAGTTTTCTTTCTCTGGGTGCTGATGATCATGCCAGCAGCTTTACCTTAGTCGTCTTTTACGACACCTCGGTTAGAGTGAGGGTGGCCTATTCTACTCTGCCGGGGACCACACGGGACAGAATGCCACATGGGGAGCCACAGAATGGATTGTCTCAAAATGTTAAACGTCCCCGCGGCAGACTGATGCGGGTGGCGACATAAACACGACGCGTTCTTTAAAGACTGGTCCACTGCAGCCTAGGACCGGAAGAGGTGGAAAAAGGGTAGGGAGGCCTTTGCCCTGCAGTAGGACACTATGGGCTCATAATAATAATAGTGCGAAAATTTCTTAATATAGAATAAGGTTCGAGAAGCGCTTGGCTACGGCCCGTGCTCTTAAAAAAATATTTATTATAAATTAATATTACCTACTATAACCCTAAAGATCATTTCTCTGTGACGCAGACTATAGTGACACTGACGCTCATTTCTAGAATTTATTACATTCTATAAAAGCCATAAAAAAAATAGGTACTTTCTATATGGTCACAAGAGTGGTTGGCAACTATTGTTGCCCGTGAATATACTAAGATCCTTGTTGTGTTCTTCGTACTTGTATGAAGATCATCATCATCATCATCAGGCCATTTAAGTCCCCACTGCTGGGGCACGGGCCTCCCTCAATCACATGAGGGGTAATTGCCATACTCACCACACTTGGCAGACGGGTTGGCGAGGGTTTTGATATAAATGCAGAGTTTTCCTTCTCTGGGTGCTGATGATCATGCCAGCAGTTTTACCTTAGTCGCCTTTTACGACACCTCGGTAACAGTGAGGGTGGCCTATTCTACTCTGCCGGGGACCACACGGCACTTGTATGAAGATACAATACTGCTATTAATTATTACCGTGCTCGTTGCACCCGGCGGCTCTGGGGACATGAAAAACTATTGTTTAAACTCACTGAACAGCGCAGAAGCAGCAATGAGCATGATAGCGGGCTGGTACTGCCGCCGCCACCAGTTGGCCAGCGCCGCGCTGCAGAACGCGTAGCTCCAACTGGAAGGGAGCATGGCGACGCTGCTCGCGAACATCCCCGCGGCTGGGAGAGTGAAGAACAACCAGAGCCGTCCGACGTGGACGCCGAATTCGTGGCATACTGCCCTGAAATGAAGAAAGCAAATCTTACACCATACCACACGCAAGTTGGCTAGACTGGACTGTTTAAAGAAAACGGAATTTTGGCCGCTGTAAACTAACCTGGCGCCTGGCGGAGGACTTCACTGCAGAAGCGAAGGCTTTATTAACATAAAGCGAAATGGGATGGCGACATACATTCTGGTGCACTAATATGTATGCAACTTTATTCAAATGTGGACTTTACTGTACGGGCATAAGAATCAAGGTGTTTACATATTGCAGGTGACAGTACTGTGGGCGCCCTCCACCCCGTCTAGCCGCAAAAGCGTATCGTTGGGTCGTAATTGGAACTTAACGCTACAATAAAAATCATATAAAATCGTGGGTCCCATTCCATCAGAAGACATCCCATCAGAAGACTCATGGGAAATCTTAAAGTGACATACTTTTTCAAAACACTTACTTGTAGAACATAAGCTCAGCTATAGACACCACCACTGCCAATAGAGCCCTCATGGTGTAGAACACGGAGACCGGAGACATCACCTGCGAGAGGATCTTCGCCGGCAGCCCGATCTGCCATATCGGCATGTACGACCTGATGGCATACACTGGGCTGTACTCCCAAGTCTGCATACCAGTTCCGTATACTGAAAATAATAGTGATATGCTCTTTAACTGGTTTGTCAAAACTTTTTGTAATTTTTTTTTCATCTAGGTATTAAAATAAAAGAACTCGCAATAAAGTTCGCACATCAATATGGTGTTGTTTACAAGGATATGACGTAACTAGTCATTAAATACCACAATTTTAATACATAATGTGTAAGTGTGTGTTTCGTCACTTCAGCGTCGAATATACAGAAGTTAAGAGTAAGTTCAGTGGTCAGTTCTAGTTGATTTTGAAATCGAAGAGTGTCTCTGTCCCATGCTGTACCATGCTGAATTCACTGTACATACGCGGTCATGTATGTCTGCGTAGACAGTTTAACACATGCTTTTGGGGTTTTAGTGAATACTTATTTCATATAGGTATACGAACCCGACCATAACTGGACTCACTTTGCCGATTGCTCTAGGACAATCCGAGGATAGGGAAGAATGGAAAGACCATGTCACCGCCTCCGTAAAGGTATTTCAAGAAAGGCACGACTTTCAGTAGTGGAGAAAACGATGAAGAAGAATACAAACCAAAGTGATGTGCAGGCTCCCAGTAGTTGTAGGTTTCGTCACAGTCCGAGACATGGCCCCAGAATGCAGAGATCAGTCTGGCACCAATCAATAACGTTAAGGTCAGAGCCCCGCCAGGATATGATATACTCCGTAGGTCAGATGGGGCGCTTGTCACTAGAAATTCACTGGAAAAGTACAAAAAAAATAATTATCACATTATCCTGGTTCGCAACAGGTCATGGGTCAAATCCCGATTGATCACCGTCAAGATTTTTAAGAATAAATTCTAAAAAAAATCATTATCAATTCACTGTCTTGTGATGATTCGGCAAATATCACGAATTTGGTCAAGTCAGAGGATTACGAAGAATTTTAACACGTAAATGGCGATAAACGAACAAAGGATCACCATTTAAGACAGATTTGAATTTTAATTCCTGGTAATCTTGGAACATTACCAAGTATTTTAATAAGGCAAGCTATGCTTGTTTACTTCCTTCAACTGTTAATTTTTTTCTTTTACCCAGCGTTAACATACTGATTTAAGAGTTAAATATTTTATCTAGCTACCAGGATTGGCGTAACTTAATAATTTTGATTGATTTTTTTGTTTATGCTAGAGGTGACAAATAAACAAGCTTGTCACCTGATGGTAAGTAATTGTCACCACCAATATATTTTTTAGCCTAATTTGTCCCACTGCTTCTCTTCTCTTAAACTCCTAGTGATCTCTGTTGGAAGCTAGTGCTTGCTTAGCCTAGCATTGGAGGTCTAAATCATGTTTTTTTTCAGTTGAAATAAACTATTTTCTTCATAATGATTTTATTTGAATAGAAAATGGAAAAAGAAACTAAATTATTTGATAAAAACATGTTTTTTTAACCTTAGTATGAGCCTTTGACTAATGTCTCTTAAAATATGGGCATGAATCATGCTCATTTTTTTTTGTTTTTTTTTTATGTAATAGGTAGGCAGACGAACAGACGAATCAACTGATGGTAAGCAATTGCCGCCGCCCATGGACACCAGTGGAGTCACAAGTGTGCCGCCAACCTTTAAGCCCCCCCTATCCCCCGGATTGGGCCTCCGGTACCCTCACTCACGCAGCGAAACACAGCAGAGCACTGCTTCACGCCGGTTTTCTGTGAGGCCGTGGTATCACTCTGGTCGAGCCGGCCCATTCATGCGGAAGCTTGGCTCTCCCACGGTGAAAATTAGAGTTATGCCACATGATATGAATGTATCACCAACAAACAATTCAAATAAAGAAACCAAATCAACCTAAACTAACTATAAAATTATTTGTAAGTAAATATGTAAAGACTTTTTAAAAAGCACAAAAATGTTATATCACAAAAATAACAAGAAGAACATCTGAAAATTATAATTTCCTAAATTAACACCTCATATTTTATAATTCACCATGGACAAAATAATCCGTGAAACATTAAACATACACATTTTTTGAATAATATTAAAGTAACACAAATACTTAGTAATATTTAGTACGGAAGGCAGGTAGATATATTTTAGTACGGAAAGAACGGGAATTCCACTTTACATCCGTCAGTATCGCTTTTTTACCTTCGTCAGCTAGCCGGGCGTCTGGAGAGACGCCAAACTGAAGTAATCAACAGAAATTAAAACAAGCTCAAGAGGAAGATTAATAGTTCGCCACCGAAGCAAAAATTCTAGAATACACTTAATAAAGAAGGTTAACGAACAAATAAATATCTTTTCTCAATATAAAAATCACTCCAAATTCCAATCTTTACCCCTCGCTCCCTTTTCTTTTTCCTTTAAAACTTGCAGCTCGTTTTGCTCCATTCTTATTGTGAATACTCCTTTGGCGGGCTGTTAAAGGCATCGGGGAAGCCGAATATTTGTCTAGCACATTTAAAATAGCTAAAAAAATAGTTTAAGAGTGAATTTCAGGCGCGGAAAATCGTGAAAAATTCTGAAAAACTCGGCCGCGTTTTCCACTCGCAATTTGACAGAATATTGATGATGGCAAACGTCAATGTCAAAAATGAGTTTACCAGTATGTTCGCAAAGATAGCTATTTAATAGGAAGTTAACCCTATTTTGCAGCATCACCCTCTGGAATCACCCATTATCGCAGTAAATAATAACTTGATACTCAAGGCGATAATAATATTAAAAAATGAAATGTCATTACTGATTTGTCAATAAAATTGAGAGGTTATCAAATGCTTGAGACTTTCGATTTATTGAATTTCTGAAATATTAAACGTAGATTATTACGTGCTGGAAAATAAAAGGGAAAATATGTTGTACGATGACTTTAAACCAATAGTAGATTTAGTGCTAAACAATTGGACAGCGTTACAACTTGCAGTCGAACATGGCATGGGCGCACCAGGCGGGGAAAAAGTATGTAAATAATGTATTATTTTAGTTTAAGCACCTAGTTAAACGAAGATACTTGCAAGTAACTTTGTTTAACTAGGGGCTTAACTCTAATTTAAAGATTTGTGTAAAAAAAAAAGTTAGTTCCTCAAAATTGATAGTTTTTGCCCCATGTCGTAACATTCCTGTGGATAGGTGGATTTCAATGCTGACTATTAAGAATGTTCTAAATTTTAAAATCTGTACCGATGTTTTTGCTTGATCTAGGTCATCATCCTCCTTCCATATTCCCAGGTTATCTAAGGTTGGCGCAATATCTTTTTTCTTACATATTAGATCCATAGGTGTGTTATGTTATCTAGTGAAATTTTGTGATAAAAAAATCAATGAAATTATTATTAAAAACTAAATTTCTTCTTTCAGACTGCTCAGCTCATGGCTGTATACATAGCACGGTTTTGCGTGGAGAATGTAGCCGATGTGTCTGAACTAACAGAGGTGATTGAAGATCTAATGGATGAGGAATTTGATACTGTGTGCCATGATAATTCACCTAAAGGTTTGTTATTTTTCCTATATCTGAAACAGCTGCAAAAGCATTTTTTTTTTACATTTTTGAGTACCAACTGGTATTACCTACTTATCTTTTAATTTTACAAGTTTACATACATTTATATTTCCTATGCAATTATAGACTTGTGTAAGTGACTTGCTATTTGCAACAAGTTATCAAAAGGACATTGTAAATATTATTATCGTAAACAGTTTTTTTGAACGTAAATTATTGTTCATTTCAGAAATAGCTACTGTACTTCTAATGTTTCTGGGCCTTCTGAAAGATGGTCATCATGACGAGTTGAGAGCTAGAATTGAAGCAATGCCCAAATGCCAAAAATGGCTTAGCCAGCCAATACATGAATCAGTGCCTCCTCAAGTGAGTAGTTTATTATTAAATTCAAATATATTCTCTTGAAAGCCCATTTGGATCAAGATTTTATTAATAAATAATAAAAATAATTTGTTGAACACATCATACTTAGATTGGTGTTAGTTTTATATCAAGATTTAAGTTAAATTGCAATTGACATTAATTAAATTTATATTTCTAGTACCATGGAAACCCTGATGACGATACAACTAGCAGCAGTGGTGAAGATGATGAACCGGACAATGAAGCAATGAATGGTGAAGCATCATCGTCTCGTGAAAATAATGAACAGGAACCAATGGATGAGGATGTAGAACCCATTGAACCTGGATGGACAGTTGTACGGACAAGGAGGAGGAAATGAACAAATAAATGAGATTAGGAAACTTTCATTGTAAGTTTGTTAACGGATTTGCAAGTTATAAAAAGTGACCCTACTAGTCAGCAATTGAAGTTGGGTCGGACATATTCTAGGGTTGCCTCCAATATGAAAACATATTTATAAATCTAGCAACAATTACACCCTGAAAACAAATAGATGATTTCTATTGTATGTTACCAAGTAAATATCCACAAAATGACAAATAATGAATGTAACTTATAGTATAGAATTAAGCCAGTTGAAATTATGTAAAGAATTTTCTCTTCTGCAATAGTATCTTGAATGGATATAGTAGAGCACAGTTTAATAACAGGAGGCAGCCTTACTTTTATCCTATGAAGTTAGATTTTGTACCCAGATATGTATAACTGGTTTTATGAAAGATAATCTGTATTTCTAATGTTGCTCTGTTTGAATGTTAGCCAATCAATATTAGATCTTATAGCAGTAAAATTAGGATGTAAAATTCAGTGGAAATCATGTATATAACATAGCTAAATTCAAATTTGCTTACGAATTAACAATAATTATTCTTTAATTTGAACATAATACAATGAAGTTACAACTTTATTCCATGCATTATGTATATTTTGCTAGTACACAGTCTTTATTTTTTTTATTATATATGTATCATATTTTCAGTTGCTAAATAAAATTTAAACAAAACATATCAACAATGTGAACATTTACTTGTTTAGAAATCATAGCTTCTCTACCAAGTGAATCGCACAAACATGTATTCCTCCTAGTTTAAACCAGTAACTTTGCAACTAGTCTTCCACCCTTGATCCAGTTTTGTTTAAATTTTACTAGTTAAAATATTTGATTGTATCGAAATATTTTCATGTTGCTTTGATAGTTTACTATCGCATCTCCCATCCGGTCGAATATGTTAACTTCCTTTTAAGAGAGATGAATAGAATAGATAAAATAACATAGCAAAACAAGGACAGATCTTCACACAAATCACAGGCTATTGGGTTACCACTGACCGTGAGATTGCATTTGACAAAAACACAATTGGGTGGACCAAATCGCAATAAATTAATATTTTATTCTAGATCTCACACTCATGAAGAGAAGCAGTATGTATCTGTAATACTTAATCATTGTATGTATTGTACTTCCCTGATGATATACCATATTAGGTAGGTGTTATTAATTTGATGTATTTATTTGAAGTAAATATTTTTAAGTGTTTAACTGTTTTTTTTGTTTCTCAAAGACCTGCTAGATTTTTTAAATCCAGGCTTTAAGGATTTGGCTTGCCCTTCGCTACGTAAGTCAACTGGACCTAGGCTGACTGCCAAATAAAATTTTAGGTACTTTACAAATGATGATGATAAAAAAGCAATCTAAGATATTCTAAGCCTAACTGAGAAAGATAGACAACTCTACGTGAATTAAATAAGCAATTTACCTTTGTTCTTGAAATTAATTGTTCAGATTTACTTTTTTTTTCCCGGCCTAAGACCATACATACAATGCAATTTCGAAACAGATGGCCTACAACGAAACCAACACGTAAGGAACGAGAACATACAACAACCTAACAAAAGTGGACGGAAACGACACCGCCTAGCTTAGCGTAGGTGAAGCGGCAAAATGTAGGCTTCATCCCTCACTATAAAGGGTGGGGGTGGGGGTCTAGGAACAAATGATAGTGGCAAAATTGTCTTTCACTGCCTTGCCTCAGCCGCTTCAGGATGTTAGTGATGAGGATCATCCAAAAGATTCGTTTCGTCGGTCCTTTTGTCATTATTCTAGACCCGAAGGAAGATGTCATTAGCCTAGACGTGGTAGATAAGGAATGTGGACAGTGCTTTGGAAACACGACAAACACAACGACCAACAGATGGACATTATAACTTTCCACAAAGTCGACAACGCATTTGCGATCTCTCTGATTTCGCAGATGTTCATGGGCGGCTTTGATTACTTACCATCAGGTGATACGCTTGCTCATTTGTCTCTAAGCTATAAATCTGGGCCTCTAGTATAAAAAAAAAACAATAAAAAGGTGGGTTTCAAGAAAGTTATAGTATATATATAGTGCTCTGTGTACTATACTCTTCTTGGTGGGTGGCCTAAACTGCCCCTGTCACAGACCAAGACCAAGAAAAAAAACCCTGGTTTCATAGAGTATACTAATGAATAAATTTATTCATGTGGCATAGAATAATAACAATATTATTCTATGTCATGTGGTATCCTTGCAATGTTTCCTTGTCTCTTTGTAAACAAAAAGATATCGTGAAAGGAGCAAAATGTGATCAAGCAAGCACTACACTGTCACTATTATTTGTGTCACAGAAGAAATAACTCGTATTTTGAAACAAGTGACAAGAGGACAGTGTAAATCTACTTTTTGTTATATCTATGGTCGACGACGTTACGTTAAAATAAAATGTGTCAAATTCGGAGGGAAAACGAAATTTATTTTCACATCAAAAATTGTGTTGTAAACAATTTATTTTATTCCCTAAATAATTTGTAGAACCATGTCTTTCGTCGTGATTTAATTTTGATATTGTGTGCTCTACAAAGTTACCAAAATGACTGAAGATATAAAAGTTGTGTTTATAATTCCCAAAGATTGTGAGAACGAACATGAATGTCCAGAAGAAATGCAGCTTGCTTTTGTGGTGAAATATATTTTAGACATTGTTATAATTATGTACGCTCATATTTACTATTATTTTAAAAATCCTCTGGGTATTTTTGAAGGCTTGCGAGCAACATAGTGGCGGCGGCCTTCAAGCACAGTGGGTAAAGGAATCCAACTGGCAGTTATTTAATGGACTTACGAAAAGAGACGTATTTGTCCTATCTCAGTTCGAAGGAGAGCTGTACGAGAGACTTAAGACTACAAAATGTTTGTAAGTGGGATCATTTCAGTTGCTATTTTCTCATTAGTTCTAAAAATTGTACACAAAATTTCTGTAATGGCTAGTACTTAAGTTGTGTATTTTGTGCAATAAAGTATATCTATCTATCTAAATGTATTACAGAAGTCGTTTTTTGTTTTTGTAGAATTGTAGGTCCTCGATGTTTGTCCTGTTGTCTGACTGAAGGTGTTCCGATACCCTCAGGCCCTGATCCAGTGTTTACTGTAGCCATGAGAGGTCTTGTAGTCACAGCTAGTGGGTTGACTAAACAGAAAAAGGTATGTGGTATAAGCTACATACAGAATAAGTAAGTCTTAATATTTTATTTTTGTGTAGCTTTGTATTTTAGTTTCTGTTTGCAGTGCAAATATTGTTCTTATGGCTACATAATGTTTACAGGAAAACATCAAAAAGAAAGTTCAGTGGATGGGAGGGCTATATAGCACAGTTCTAACTGATGACACAACACATCTTGTATCTGATACAATCCTGTCTGATAAATATATTGTAAGTATCTAGTATATTAAAAAGAAATTTTTGTACCTCTAAGGAACAATTGCATTTGATGGCAAATTGTATTGGCCTGGGTGTTTTCTATAAATAAATAAATATTTCATAACATCACATACATTGATCTGACTCCGAGATAGGTAGCTCAAGCACCTGTGTTACGGATATCAGAATCAACAGTGGGATTTCAAATATATACATATAATACTTTTCTTTTGTAAATACATGCTTATAATACAAAGAAGCGCCCAGACCAATACAATCAGACATGTTCATGCACACAAATGTTTGTACTGAGTGGCGATCGAACCCGCAACCCTTGGACCAAAGGCAGCGTTCACTACCACTGTTCCAAATGGGTCATCAATGTATTTCTATGTATAATAAGTATGTATTTACAAAAAAAAGGGGTACTAATTAAACAAGCTTCTTTTTAATAGCATTATTCGCCTCAGAAAATATATGTTACCTTCTAAATTACTAAGTCGGCCACAACCAATGCGCGTCTTAATAATAGTATCTCAGACACTAGTTATCTTATATGTAAGCCACTGTAAATATAACTCAGCATAGTGGTTATTTTTTAGCATCTAAATTTGTGGTATGCATTCAAATAGGAAGCTTCTAAAGTATTAATATATGACACCAAAATAGTAAGAATATTAGCCTCTAATTGCATAATTTAGTATGAATAAAATGTAACTCATCCTACATTAATCGATTGTTAAATGTACCTAAAATTGTCATCAAATAGTATAATTAAAGCCACTACATATTATTATTATGTATTACACATGAACTATTAAGGACAGTCAGCCAGAGCGATGGTAGCCTAGTGGTTTAGAACGCGCCCTCCATGCGGAGGGTCGATTTCTCTAGATTTTTCAAATCTATGTGCATATTTTATATTAACCTCGGCGGTGAAGGAAAACATCGTGAGGAAACCTGCTCGTTTGAGATAGTTTCAGAAGCGTGTAACCATGATTCAGTTGGTCTTGTTCCTCTGTCAAAGGGTTGCGAAGCTCAGACGGCAGTCGCTTCATTGTAATTACCAGGCTCCCCAAATCCTGAATCATGATCAAAGCGTACCCTGGGCTCCAAAGCCCAGCTTTGGACTCAACCGGGAATTATACGCAAATATGAAGAAGAAGAAGAACTATTAAGGACAGTCATAGTAAAACCATTTATTTATGCAAATCAATTTGTGTATTAATATGTGTAACAAGTACAATCATTTATAGAAAAGTAATTAATAAACATTAACACGTATAATTACGTGATTAAAAGAAAAAGAATATAAAGGCAGGCGGGCGGGCGGGTCGGCACAAGTATCGAATAGCGCTCTCTGATTGGTGCAAATGGCCGGTTGCTGTCATGTCGCGCACTCGCGCCAAATCTTACAGTGGCTATTTTCACGATAAAAAAATATGAAGTATTATTTTACATGTAAAGTTATAATATATGTTGTTGAGTATTGAAGCTTGAATACATAATTTTTGAGGAGCTTGTATTGAAGCTGTAAAACGTAATATGGTGATGAGTTACAAATTTCGTGGCTGAGTTAGTAAATTAGTTTGCAATGTATAAATCAGAAGGACAAGGAAAATTAATTGTTGATATTGACTTGACGCTTTCTTTAACATTTTTAGTTGGCGTTGTAAAGAAGATGAATCAGTTAATTAAAGGCTATGTCAATTTCCCGGTGCTTAGTTAGTAAATTAGAAGTTTGCGCGCGTGGTCAAATAAAAATTCTGTGGCCTTGTTTATTATTTCTCAAAAAAAAGTATTAAATGTATATATTGGATTACAAATATATACATCACTGTTGATTCTGATATCTGTAACACAGGTGTACCTATATCCGAATCAGATCAATGTATTTGATGTTGTGAAATATTTCTTATAATTATTGCAAAAAATACAACTTTCCATGAGAAGCTTATAATCAATGTCTGTAGGTTTAACTGAGTCTTATAATTGGCAATCATATTTTTCAGAAATCAGTCGAAAAAGGAATTCCAATTATGTGTGAAAGTTGGATAGAAGCTGTCTGGGAGGCATCTCTTCAATTGAACATAAATGGTTCATCATCAGACTTCAATACTCATAAGCTGCCAGTATTTGCTAATGTGCAGGTCACCACATCAGGAATCTCCAAGAAGGACAAACAAATGATAATGAAACTGGTAAATGAGAACGGTGGAACATTCTCTGGGGCATTTCAGAGTGAGACAACTGATATTGTGGTGTTAACTAAGTAAGTAAAATGTGAAAAAAATCTTTACAAATTACATGTGACCTTATCAGAAAACGCGAAATTTCAGTCATTATTACTATTACATACTATAAAGCTCATACCATCTTGTTTCAACAAGCAATGTTGAAAGAGGCTAGAACTTAGTAGTTAGTTAGTTTATAGCCCAAATAATTTATTTATTTATTAATGTCTATTCACTAATGTATGTGGACTTCCTCAATGCACTATTTCTGGCCTTTCCCATGCACAAAGTACATGCTAAATAACAAAGTTTTTTTCTGTGGTATTTTGTATTATTTGAAATTCCCATTTCAAATAATAAAAACACCTATGCTTTTTGGGTTGTTTGTACTCATTCTAGCATTGTCTGTAACTAGCCTCTTTTACAAAGCTCTTGTAATATCTTTATTTTTTAATGTGATTGGTGGCAGACGATCAGACGGATCACCTGATGGTAAGCAATTGCCGCCGCCCAGCGAAACGCAGCACAATGCTGCTTCACGCCGGTTTTCTGTGAGGCCGTGGTATCACTTCGGTCGAGCCGGCCCATTCATGCCGAAGCGTAGCTCTCCCATGGTCAATACGATCTAGTTTTAAGATTATTTTTTATTTGTATGCAAAGTTGTATTTAATATTTAAATTACAGAGAAGGTGTAGGCGGAGAAAAGTATAAAGCGGCACTAGAGTATGGCAAGGCTTGCGTGCTGCCAACTTGGGTGAAGGACAGTGTATCCAAGGGCGTGGCGTTGCCTCTGGCTCGGTATAGAGTCGCGGGTGCTTCTACATCTTCGCCGCTCGCTGAGCATCGCTTGCCTGATATGAGTAAGTTGACTTCAGTAAATGTAAAAAAAAACAACATCGAGAAAAGAACCAAATTCGAAATTCACACACTTTTTATAACAGTTCAAAAAATGTGTTATCGTAATCTGTGCCCAAAGCTATCATACAAATATTGTAATACAATATTCAATGATTCATTCCCACTGGAAACTTTTTCGGTAGGGGCACTGCCTGCTGTTAATTAAATTGCTTGAGACATATACATATAACAAGGCCTACCCTATTTATTTTGGGTTCAGGTCGATTTGTGCGATGTTGTTTCACATGTTTATTTATTTCAGGTTTAAACTTTTCACGTATCACAAACTTAAGGCCACCCAGTAACTTTGTTGACGAAAGTAGAGCTGTGGACGTATCTACTTTATCAGGGAGAATGAAGGTAACACCTCAACTTTGTTACAATTTGTTACGAATTGACAACAAAAAATTGCTAATATAGAAAAGTTGATATACAATTTTAATAAATCAATTTCTAAAAATATTAAAAGATTACATCTTCTCAATCATCTTCAGAATTCTTACATTGAACCACTCGCAAGCGATTGTCATTTTATTCTCATCATCTCGATGGATGGCGGTCGGTCTAATACTGTGCGTTTCTCCCGGAACTTTCTACCACATACCTCAGTTCTGTGGAACGGTTTGGCTGCAGGAGTATTTCCGGACGGCTACGACTTAGGGATCTTCAAGAGAAGAGCGTACTCTTTTTTTAAAAACAGGCCGGCAACACATTAGCGATCTCTCTGATTTCGCAGATATTCATGGGCGGCGATGATTACTTTCCATCTTTTTCGCTTGCTCGTTTGTCCGCCTCTAGCATAAAAAAAAAAAGATAGTGCTTGAAAATTTCTTATACTTTTCCTTACAGTTGTCACAAGAATCGTCAAAAAAGTCGAATGAGTCTTCCAATGTAGATAAAGAAATTGTAACTGCGTTTGAGAATTTCGACATGAGCAACATAAAAAAGGCTGGACCTATATTTGATGGATTTTGTGTAAGTATTATTATTGATTAAAAGAGAATTGTTTAAATTTTTTTTGGGACTCGCAGAACTATCCATGTCCTTTGACCTCATCATGAAAGAAACATTGTTGTCTAGTGTGCGACAATCAGGTTAAACTATTTTTGTTCCAAATGTCGCAACAGTTGAATGCCTTTTTCGAGTCGAGAGTTCTTATTTAGCATACTGTAACTGTAACCAAACAATTACAAGGTTCTAGTGTGTACGAGAAGTCCACATGACTTTGTCCGTTCACTCAAGTGCACTGCAGTCCTTTAATTCACGACAAAACTGACAACCTTTGGCTCGCTAAGATTGTTTTCGTTCCGATAGCATCCGGGTTCGCGAACTTGATACATACAAATTTTTCAGTTATACAGGTTGCTGGTATTTTCCTGTACATTTTTGTGTTCAGATTCGTATTTTTCTAAACTGATCAAAATCATTATAGAACACTATCGTTGTTATCGACTTTTCTATGAAGTAGACGTTTTTTCTGCCGCCCTGTTGGTCTAGTGGTTTAAGGACCAGGCTGTGATCTCGGGGTCCTGGGTTCGAGCAAAAAGTGTGTTTCGAATTTTTCGAACATAATTCGAGTTTGCAATCACTAATCCGCATTTGGCAAGCGTGGTGATTAAGCCTAATCCCATCGTAGTAGCGATGACTTGATTTCTATAATGGAGGCCTTCGCCATGCTGTGGGACAGTTATAGGCTGATACTTTTAGACGTTTTTGCTTTGCAGATATGGGTGACCGGCTTAGAAGGCATATGCCGGGAGCGAGCCGCGGCCATAGTCTCGCGTTGCGGCGGCGTTCGGTACGATTGCCCGCACGAGCGAGTGACCCACGCCGTGGCCGGCAACAGGTCCTCGGCCACGGCGGCGTTGAGGTCGCTGCCGGGGGTGGCGGTGTTGACTCCGCTGTGGCTTACGAAAAGTGTCGAGGCTCGTAGGGCTTTGGACGAGGGCGAGGTAAGGCATACTATAATCTATTATGGTCATTATCATCACCGTGGTTAGCCCAGGGTACGCTTGGACGAGTGGCTTGCTCAGCATAGGAATCCGCGGGGGACGACATTACTGGGTGTCCTGGTAGGTTGTACAGCGTTGAAGGGCTGTATTGCGCCAGATAGGGGTGAAGCGGTGAGAGCGATTAGCGGTACGGTCTAGTCCCGGCTTTGCGGTTTCCGACCGCGATTGCGCGGAGATGGACACCCCAGTGGTTTTAGTTAGGGTTTGAGTCCCACACACCACCTTGTTCCCTACATGTAGCAAGGTGACGACCATGATGGTTTCCCCTGGGAAAAAAAATGGTGACTTCGCTGTGATTGCTGTTTGTCCCCACTGGATACGTTAAAACTATGAATGACTGGGTATACACTACAAGTAACATAATTCCTGGTTGTCAGGATTTTTTAAACAAGCAAACGAATAGACGGATCACCTAACTGTATGCTATTGCTGCCGAACTTGGGGTGTCACAGATGCACTGCCAACCTTTGAACTTCCCTTTCCCCCGGATTGGACCTTCGGTAGCTTCACTTAATCACAGCACAAATGCTCATAACGCCAGTTTTCTGTGAGACGGTGGTCACTGGTTGAGACGGCTCATTCATTCCGAAGAGTGGCCCTTCTCTCTTAATAATTTATCGATGACCCCAAAGAGTCTCCCACTAACCAAACATACCTTTTCCAGTTTCTAATAGACACAAAGCCATGTACACCGAGTAAGTCTACAACCAAAAAGCAAAGGGTTGAACCAGCGTCACCGATGAGCGCGAGGAACCTACAGCTTCTTCGGCGAGGGCCATTGGATCTGCCTCCACCCACGCCTGAAGTGGAAGAACCGGTGCAAGACGAAATAGTCAATCATTACTTGAGCCGTAAGTCTATTTTTGCATCACATGATATGAGTCCACGAAAAAGGACAGGGACTTATTGAAGACGAAGACAAAGTATGTCTTTCTGATGCAGGGGAATGCCGCCGGCCCGCAATGCAATCGGCTCGCTAGTCTATGCATTCCCTACTACATAACATACACACCCACACACATATAAACAAACACACCCATAATTACACAAATAAACACACCTACACACTCATTAACACACATATGTTTCTGTCTCCGAACCGTAGAGTACGGAGTTACTCAGTACTATTCAAATTTATGTATATTTCTATTTTCCTTTTCTAAATATGTATTATTCTTCATAAATATTATAATGTTTATTTCCTAGAAAACATGCCAGAACCGTTAAGGGAGAAGACTCCAGAACCAGTAGTTCCTAACGCAATGGTAACGGCTCAACGAACTGATGTCACCGCTGACGTCACTGAACAGCCTACTGAAGAGATTGAACAGATATTTAGAGGTAAGTCCATATTTTATCACATAATCATTTTAATTTTATGTCATAGTGGTATAATATGATAATTTATTTGAATAGTTCACAGGTGTGTGAGGATTTGAACTTTTGACAGATAGGTATCTTTCAAGGGGTTGTTATGACAGTAGTTGACAGTGTTGAATTTATAGTTGAGCCATAATAATAAGTTACATTTGACGTTTCTCTCATAGAGAGATGACCTACTAAAAAAAAACGATTAAAGTGAATAATCGATATTTACTTCAAACAAACGTAAATCGAATACAATAATAATGGAAAAGAAGTTATTAGTACTTTTATTTGGAGAAATCGAAATTATTGAAAAGAAAAAAGATAGTAGGTACCAATCCTAGATATCGATTCGCGGCCAGTTTATTTCTTTTTCTTCGAAATCAAAGGGTTTATATTGTATGTCATATATGGTTTTTCTATTTACCAAGTTATTAATGTATTTATGTTTTCAAACAACAAAATACCTAATATGTTTTATTTTAAGCCGAATGTGGCTTTAAATGGTTGAAAATTCCTATACGAATAAACATTCTATTCATTCAATTATATGAGAAAGAGCTTAAAAATAAAGTTTAAAAACTAAAACCCGACTACCAAAAAACACGCTCTGAAAAGTACGAAGCAAGAAAATTGTCTCTGCTGAAATTATTATGCCGTATCGCCGTGGTCGTATGCCACATTGACTTTATTTTATTCATCGTGGTCATCGTCAACCCATTTAAGTCCCCACTGCTGGGGCACGGGCCTCCCTCAATCACATGAGGGGCAATTGCCATACTCACCACGCTTGGCAGACGGGTTGGCGAGGGTTTTGATGTAAATGCAGAGTTTTACGACACCTCGGTAAGAGTGAGGGTGGTCTATTCTACTCTGCCGGGGACCACACGGCGTTTATTTTATTATTATAATGAATAATAATAGTTTAAGACCTAATGTACTACATGAAAGCAATAAATAATATGACTATGAGTATGAATGTGTTTTGCTACAGTAGGTGGCATAAGACCTTGTGGCCAGCTATTTTTCCCCCAACCGGCCATTCGCCGAGTTTGAGGCGCACCTCAACTTGCTAGGCGCGGTTTTGGGCCGTTTGGCACCGCGCCCTGTAATTGTTGCCGGGGACCTCAACGCGAAGTCCATCGCGTGGGGGAACCCGGCAACGGACCAGCGGGGTCGTGCTCTTGAGGCGTGGGCAATCGCCTGCGACCTCACCCTCCTAAATAGGGGCACGACCCACACGTGCGTGCGGCGCAACGGTGGCTCGGTGGTGGACGTCACGTTCGCCACCCCGTGCATAGCCGCGCGCACTGGCTGGCGCGTCGAGGAGGTGGAGTCGCTCTCCGACCACCGATATATTCGGTTCGGTGTCGGAGGCGCCTCGGCTGGCCCGGCTAACCGGCCGTCGCCTTTCCCGCGTTGGGCACTATCAAAGCTCAACCGGGAAAAGGCCAAGGAGGCGGCGTTCGTCCAGGACTGGTTCTTCCCAGTCCTGGACGACGAGGGTGACGTCGACCTCACGGCGTCTGCCCTCCGAAAAACTCTGACCGAGGTATGCGATGCTAGCATGCCTCGGTCACGCCGGCCGGGCCCGAAGCACGCCGTATATTGGTGGTCGACGGAGTTGGAGGAGTTGTCGGCCACCTGCCGGGGCGCGCGACGGGCCTTCCAGAGGGCGAAGCGGCGTCGCCAAAGAGACCCTGCCGAAGAGGACCGCCTGTACCAGGCCTTTAGCGAGGCAAGGCGGTCCCTCAAAGGGGCCATCGGCAGGGCCAAAGACGCCGCGCGGGTGGAGATGCTGGAGGAGCTGGACCGTGACCCGTGGGGGAGGCCTTATAAGGCGGCGCGCAGCAAATTGCGCCCCATAGGCCCCCCGGTCACAGAGATCCTCCAGCCGGAGCTCCTTGAGAGGGTGGTGCGGACGCTGTTTCCAGTCCGCACCGAGCATCGTCCTCCCAGGATGCGCCCGCCTGCCAGGGCGGTCTCCGTGGATGATGTGGCTCCATCCATCACCACGGAGGAATTTGGCGCGGCGGAGATCCGTCTGCGCGCCAAAAAGACCGCCCCCGGCCCAGATGGCGTCCCGGCGCGAGTGCTGGCCCTCTCTCTCAGTGAGATCGAGGGCCGCGTCAGGAACCTCTTCGACCGCTGTTTCGCGGTCAGGAGGTTCCCAAAGTTATGGAAGGAGGGCCTGCTCGTCCTCCTCCAAAAGGAAGGCAGGCCGGCGGACTCCCCGTCGGCCTACAGGCCCATCGTGCTGCTGGACGAGGTGGGAAAGCTTTTTGAGAAAATTATAGCTTTCCGCCTCGTCGCCCACCTCGACAATGTTGGGCCAAACCTCTCGGAGTCCCAATACGGTTTTAGGGCAGGCCGATCGACCATAGACGCCCTGAAACGACTCCGAGGGGAAACCGAGGAAGCTGCGGAGGAAAAGAAGGGTGTTGTCGCGGTGTCTCTGGACATAAAGAACGCGTTCAACACCCTTCCCCACGCGACGATACTGGCGGCACTCCGCTATTTTGGGGTGCCCCAGTATCTTGAAATGTTGATAGAGGACTACCTAAAGGACAGGGTAGTCCTCTATGCCAACAGGTCGGGCCAGGTGCAGAGCCGCACCGTAGAGATGGGGGTTCCACAGGGGTCAGTCCTCGGACCCCTCCTGTGGAACCTAGGGTATGACTGGGTCCTGCGCGCCAGTCTCTCCCGGGGTAAGAGTGTCATTTGCTACGCAGATGACACTCTCGTCACCGCCCGGGGGGGGACGTTCGACCGCGCGGCGCAAAGCGCGTCGACCACAGCGGACCTGGTCATACGGAGGGTGCGGCGGCTCGGCCTGGAGGTGGCCGTCGAGAAGACTGAGGTCATATATTTCCCTCAGTCTTCCGGCGAGAGGTTTCCCTCCGGCAAACATATCACTGTCGGAGGGACCCAGGTTGCGGTGAAGGCCGAGATGCGCTATCTCGGCCTCACCCTGGATCCGCGGTGGCATTTTGGCCTGCATTTTAGCAGGATGTCACCGCGGCTCCTTAGGGCAGCGGACACGCTGTCATGGCTGCTGCCCAACCTGGGTGGCCCAGGGTCCAGGTGTCGGCGACTCTATGCCGGCATCCTGAGATCGATGGCGCTCTATGGGGCGCCAGTCTGGGCCGACTCCCTGGCAAGGAGGGAAAATCTTCCCTTCTTGCGGGGGCCTCAGCGGGTAATAGCGCAGCGGGTCGCTCGAGCTTACCGTACGGTAAGTTTCGACGTGGCCTGCTTACTCGCCGAGACGCCCCCATGGGAGTCAGACGCTGTGGTGGTGTCCGCCGTGTACGACTACACGGTGGCACAAAGGGAAAATGGGGTGTCCATTTGCCCCGCCGAGCGGGAGGCCGTACGGAGGGAGGCTCGGAAGAGCCTCCAGAGGCGATGGTCTGAGCACCTCGTCCTCACTCCGTACGGCCGCAGAACGCTCGACGCGCTCGCCCCGGTCTTGGACCGGTGGCTTGAGCGTCACCACGGCGTAGTCTCCTTCCGGATGGTGCAGGTAATGACCGGGCATGGCTGCTTCGGTTATTACCTGCACAAAATCGGCAGGGAGGAGACGCCTTCGTGCCACACATGCGGCGACCCTGTGGACACGGCGCAGCACACCTTAGCGGTGTGTGCGCCGTGGGCACAGGCTCGCCACGCATTGGTGGCAAGGGTCGGCCAGGACCTCTCACTCTCTAATATAGCGAGAGCTATATTAGCGAGTGAGGATGCCTGGAAGGCCTTTGCCGCATATTGCGAGCATGTGATGGAGGCGAAGGAGGCGGCGGAGCGCGAGCGAGAGGCTGACCCTCTCGCCCCCGCGATCCGCAAGGCACGTAGAGGTAGGAGACGACGCCAATACTTGCGTCTCCTTCCCCTGCGAGGAGCAGGTCCGCTGGTGCGTGGGGCTGTAACCCCACCACTGGCATTGCACGGACCTCCTCCTACGTCTGGTGGGGACGGCACGACTCTCTCGGTTGTCCCCATCCCTCCCCCCGACCCCGGGGGGAGAAGTGCCGTGCCCGCCGTGTAGGCGGGCGTCCCTGTCCGGGGGGTGACGTGGTGAAAGGCTCCGAGCTTTGGCCCCATGTCACTCACCCACCCATGGACAGATGAGGGAGAGTCCCAGGAGTTTTAGTCGGTATGCCTCTGGCCGGCTTCTCGTTAGGAGAAGCCGTCGCCAGAGGAGAGTCCGACATAACCCATCCGTTTACAGACGGATGGGTATGCGTAACGCATTTCTCCTGGGTCAACAAAAAAAAAAAAAAAAAAAAAAAAAAAAAAAAAAAAAAAAAAAAAAAAAAAAAAAAAAAAAAGGTGGCATAAGACCACGGCAATGCGACATAATCATTTCAGCACAGGCAATTTTCTTGTTTCGTACTTTTTAGAGCGTGTTTTTTTGGTAGTCGAGTTTTAGTTTTTAAACTTTATTTTTATTTAACATATTTTAGTTATGTAAATATAATTATATATTTGAAATGTGCTCTTTCATTTGATACCCCACACGGTACCGTCAAGCAAAAAATACCAATTCTTTGTTTACTTTTCCGCTGCTCGAATATATATTTATTAATTTTTTATATTGCTTATTTACTGAGAAAAAAATTAAAAACTAAAAAACGTAAGATGACGTCATCGGACGGCAGAATGTAAAATATTTCTTTGCTTAGGACATTATAGTTTTAAATTTACGTAATGCCAAACCCATGACATGTAACTGTAAAAAAAAAAGACAACTTATTAACGTTGAATGTATGAATGACGTTGAAAATGTTGACACTAGTATTATTTACCTTTGACAGTAGTACCTTTTTTTTATTAAAACAATGATAAGCAAAGGAATATCGCTGAATTCAGCCGTCCGATGACGTCATTTGGCGCTTACGTCTATTTAGAATAAAAAGAATTTCAATAATTATTTTATGCATGAAAATGGACGAATTTTGAAAAAAGAAAAATATGGGTCTGTTCATTTTATGTCTACTTTCATATAAAAAAACAATATGGACATGTTAAAAATATGAAATGTTGTCCATTTAAGTCCCATAGAGAGCGCTGTTGTCAATTTAACGTAACGTCATGTCGCCTATAACCAGAAGACAATCAAAAAGCTTCTAACGACACATATTTGTTCAAATATGATAACTAGTTTAGAAGTTATGAGGGAAAAGATGAACAACCATACATACATAAAAGTTAAAATCATAACCCTCATTTTTGCTTCGCCGTAGTCGGGAAAAAAGAAAATGGGTTGACAGATACAACATTGTACTAAAATGTTCAATTCTCTAGAAAAGAAATTTTTCTATAAGTTTGTAAATAGTTTGACAGAGACAGTGTGAAGCAGCACTGTGCTGTGTTTCGCTGCGTGAGTGAGGGTACCGGACTCCTAATCCGGGGGAAAAGAGGTTTAAAAGGTTGGCAGCGCGCTTGTGATGACTCCACTGGTGTCACGGGTGTCCATGGGCGGCGGCAATTGCTTGCCATCAGGTGATCCGTCTGCTCGCCTTCCACCTATCACATCAAAAAAAAGTGTCAAATGTGGGCCCTTATTTTGGCCCTACTTAAATAATGTTTAATAGCCGTGTGGTCCCGGCAGAGTAGAATAGGCCACCCTCACTCTTACCGAGATGTCGTAAAAGGCGACTAAGGTAAAGCTGCTGGCATGATCATCACCACCCATAGAAGGAAAACTCTGCATTTATATCAAAACCCTCGCCAACCCGTCTGCCAAGCGTGGTGAGTATGGCAATTACCCCTCATGTGATTGAGGGAGGCCCGTGCCCCAGCAGTGGGGAGTTAAATGGGCTGATGATGATGAAATGTTGAATTTTTATGAATAAGATCCTCTGTTGACCAGTTTTTGTGTCGATAAGTCACCAAGTTATCCTCCGCAGGTATCAAGATAGAAGTCCAAGGTCTAGACGAGGAGGCGATCATCGAGCTGGGCGCGGAGGTGGGCGCGGCCGGGGGGGTGCTCTCGGCTTGCGGCGCGGGGGGCTCCCACGCGCTAGTGCCGCTGGACTTCGACCCAGACGAGCTGATCACCAAGAATGCGCAGCCTGTCACCGTGTTCTGGGTGGTGAGTGCACGAGAAAATGTGGATTTTTGTGACTAAGCAATCCTCAAGCCTAGGTCTAGTGGTTTAAGTACCGGGCCGTGATCTCAGGGTCCTGGGTTCGATTCCCGGGTCGAGCGAAAAGTATGTTTTTTTATCATAAATAATAATAATAATAATAATAATAATTCTCACAACATCTCATACGTTGACCTGATTCCGTACTAAGTAGCTTAAGCACTTGTGTTACAGATATCAGACAACAGAGGAACACAAATATATACTTAAATACATATATTACACCCAGACACCGAACAAACACAAGTGTTCATCGCACGAATGTTTGTCCAGGGTGGGGATCGAACCCACGACCTTTGGCGTAAGAGGCAGGGTCACTACCAATTGCGCCATCCGGTCAGTCAAAATAAATAGATAGATTAGAACATAATTCAATTTATTATAAGTTCTTCTTTGTACCCAAGTACAGTTTTACTAATGTATACTAAAGAGAGGGGTCTCTTCTAATACAGGTTTGCCAAACTTAAAAGAAGAGGCCCACACAATGTAACAACTACCTTTAGTTAACAATAAAGTTATTTTGATTTTGAATACGCCTATATACTGTCCCACTGCAGGGCAAAGGCCTAGATATCATCATATCATCATAGAAATCAAGTCATCGCTACTAAGATGGGATTGGGCGTAATCACCACGCTTGCCTAATGCGTATTGGTGATCACAATCCCGAGCTATGTTCAAAAAATTCAAAACATACCTTTGCTCGACCCAGACCAACAGGGCGACGAAAAATGGAGTCTACCTTTTATTTAATTTCAATCACTTACACGAAAATCTTTTATCTAGCTCTAGTGTTTTTTTTATGTGATAGGTGGTAGACGAGCAGACGGATCACCTGATGGTACGCGATTGCCGCCACCCATATACACCCGCGACACCACACTTGTGACTCCACTCACAAGTGCGCTGCTAACCTTTAAGCCCTCCTTACCCCCGGATTGAGCCTCCCGCACCCTCACTCACGCAGCGAAACACAGCACAGTGCACAGTAAATTAAGCTCGGTGCTACGTGAGTGCATTGTGTCAACGAACAATGTGATATTGTGTGATGGAAATGATATATCCAAACATAAGGGAGTTGCCACACTAGCAGATTGCGAGCGTTTTCAAAGCGGAGCGACGACGCAGCGAACACGTCGCGGCTGCGCAGCATTCACGCGATACGCCGCGGAGATAAGTCTGAACGCCATTGTTTTTTGTGGCGGCCACGCAGAAAAATGCCGGCGAATCCGTTAATACGCATCCGCGTCGTGTTCGCTCCGCTTTGCAATCCGCCAGTGTGGCAACTGCCTAGTACCACATGATAACACGATTTGGATAAGATATGTCCGATTTTATAGGACGGATAATCGAACCGATTTTTTTCCGATTAATCTACATTTTATAGGACGTCCATTCATTTATCACTGACTGCCTCGGTGGCGCAGTGGTAGGTGAGTCGCACTTTAAAGCGACGGCTGCGCTTGCGGTCCCGGGTTCGATCCCCAGCACAGCACAGTGCACAGTAAATTACAAACCAGCAACAACATTTTCATTCAAAGAACGTTGATTGTTGCAGAAAGACTGTCTCTCCCAGCAAGAGTTGCTACCCATCCAGTACTACCACCGGCCCGTGCGTGTGCCCGCGTGGAGCCCCGGGCCTGGCCCGCTCGAAGGCGTGGTGGCCAGCCTTAGCACCTACAGCGGCGTCGAGCGGGCCTTCCTCGACGAACTGGCGAAGCTGCTCGGTGCTACGTGAGTGCATTATGTCGACGAAGTGTGACATTGTGTGATGAAGTTGTTATAGTAATAATTTCCTCCAACCGATATCGGCAAAGGCGGCTAAGCCCGCCTGGAGCCCCGGTCCGGCCCGCTCGAGTCTTCCTCGATGAGCCGACGAAGCTGCTTGGTGCTACGTGAGTGCATTATGTCGACGAAGTGTGACATTGTGTGATGAAAATGTTATAATAATAATTTCCTCCAACCGATATTGGCAAAGGCGGCTAAGCCCGCCTGGAGCCCCGGGCCCGGCCCGCTCGAGTCTTCCTCGACGAGCTGGCGAAGCTGCTCGGTGCTACGTGAGTGCATTATGTCGACGAAGTGTGACATTGTGTGATGAAAATGTTATAATAATAATTTCCTCCAACCGATATTGGCAAAGGCGGCTAAGCCCGCCTGGAGCCCCGGGCCTGGCCCGCTCGAGTCTTCCTCGACGAGCTGGCGAAGCTGCTCGGTGCTACGTGAGTGCATTATGTCGACGAAGTGTGACATTGTGTGATGAAGTTGTTATAATAATAATTTCCTCCAACCGATATTGGCAAAGGCGGCTAAGCCCGCCTGGAGCCCCGGCCCGGCCCGCTCGAGTCTTCCTCGACGAGCTGCCGAAGCTGCTCGGTGCTACGTGAGTGCATTGTGTCAACGAACAATGTGATATTGTGTGATGAAAATGTTATATCCAAACATAAGGGAGTTGCCACACTGGCGGATTGCGAGCGTTTTCAAAGCGGAGCGACGACGCAGCGAACACGTCGCGGCTGCGCAGCGTGCACGCAACGGATACGCCGCGGAGATAAGTCTGAACGCTATTGTTTTTTTGTGGTGGCGACGCAGAAAAATGCCGGCGAATCCGTTCATTACGTTAGTTAGTACTTTTTGCAATAAAGCGTATTTAAAAATTTGAATCATCTTATGTAAAAATTAATTCAAATTACTTACCTACAATAAAACAAAATCCAATCAAAATCCTAATAAACTAAGTGTATTTTAATAACTGTTCAAAATGCAAACCACTTCTTTCTAAACAGAGTCTCGCACGTTGTTGCACATTGTCTTTTAATTTGTTAAGCACTACAGTGTCTCTTTTCACTTAATCAAATGCACGTATGATTTGCAGTTTTAAAGCGTCTAGGCTTTGGGTCTCTTCCACATACACGCGTCTTTTCACTTCACCCCACAAAAAAAGTCACATGGAGTCAGGGGGGCATTGTACACCATTTTTTCTATTTAAAAATCAAAACAGCATTAGTTCCGTCTTTTGCCACGTGCCAAATAACCGTGGGGTGACCATACTAGGTTAGGTTAGGTTAAGAAAAAAAAATGTAATTAGTTTTACGCAAAAGTTTATGAAAAATTTACCAAGTGTAGCTATTTTTAGTAATAGGTGATGATTCTAGTAAAAGCAAATTTCTTGTTTTTATTGCCCTAATTTATTTATTTATTTATTATTCAGATAAGCTAACAGAAATTAATCCAAAACGCAGTATAAGGTTAGGATTAGGAAACATTATTACATTACATTCATGTTCATTAGTCACTCACGGATAATTTACAATAAAAATCCAGAAGAATACAATCCTTGTCAAATTAATTACAACTAAAAAAAAAAGAAATAAAAATAAGCGCGACATATAATATCAACATAAATAGCCCAAATTGTCAGAGTCTGAGTCAAAAGAAGCAAATTAAAAATACATAATAGAACAGTAAAATCAAATAAATAAAATAGAATTAATTAGATTTTTTAATAAAATGTCAATAGTATTAAATATGTTCATTATGTCAAAAAACTACGGTACTTGTAGCAGATTTGACCAAAACTGTCTGCAAATAATTCTTATAATAATAATTCTCACAACATCTCATACGTTGACCTGATTCCGTACTAAGTAGCTTAAGCACTTGTGTTACAGATATCAGACAACAGAGGAACACCAATATATACTTAAATACATATATTACACCCAGACACTGAACAAACACAAGTGTTCATCGCACGAATTATTGTCCAGGGTGGGGATCGAACCCACGACCTTTGGCCTCAGAGGCAGGGTCACTACCAATTGCGCCACCCGGTCAGTCTATTTCATCGTGCTGAGCAAGTATGTCACCGATAAGACGCAGAGCGCGGGTAGTAGGCGCGTGAGCCCCGCGGAGTCCCGCGAGACCGTAGGGACTAAAAGACGGAAACTCGCGAGTGTGTCCGGATCATTGATCCGCCGATGCAATATCGACATTACAATCGACAATCTAATGATGTCATCATCTTCATCATCAGCCCATTTAAGTCCCCACTGCTGGGGCACGGGCCTCCCTCAATCACATGAGGGGTAATTGCCATACTCACCACGCTTGGCAGACGGGTTGACGAGGGTTTTGAACTAAATGCAGAGTTTTCCTTCTCTGGGTGCTGATGATTATGCCAGCAGCTTTACCTTAGTCGCCTTTTACGACACCTCGGTAAGAGTGAGAGTGGCCTATTCTACTCTGCCGGGGACCACACGGCTAATGATGTAATTTAAACGAATTTTCATTTAATTCCAGGACACAGCTCAGATTCTGCCGTCGGAACACAGTTAACGCTCTAGCGTCAACTCATTTGATATGCCCGACGCCGTCGGGGGACAAATATATGGGCGCGTTGAAGTGGGGCCTCCCGGCCGTGACGGCGGCGTGGCTGCTCGAGTGCGCCAGGATGGGCAGGCGGGTCAGTGAGAGGGACTATCTCGTTGGTGACACTAAAGGTAAGGAATGTGTGTTTTTATGTGATAGCTGGTAGACGAGCAGACGGATCACCTGGTGGTAAGCGATTGCTGCCGCCCATGGACACTCACGACGTCAGTGGAGTCACAAGTGCGCTAACAACCTTTAAACCACCCTTTCCCCTGGATTGAGCCTCCGGTACCCTCACTTACCTAGACGAAACAAAGCACAATGTTTCTTCACGCCGGTTCTCTGTGAGGCCGTGGTATCACTCCGGTCGTGGCGGCCCATTCATACCGAAGCGTGGCTCTCCCACGGTCAGATTTCTGATTGAACTTCTCGACCGTCATACTTGTGAAAAGGTGCCACCTTTGGGGACCGGTCTGTTTGGGTTTACAACCTGTGCGGATAAAGAATGGGATCAGAAATGGCGCGCATCTATTCACTTCTCGCTCGCACACTATTTGGGTCTATACTTGCACCCCACGAGTGCGAGCCATTTCTGATCCCATTCTTTATCCGTATAGGTTGTACCTCATATTTCGTTTTTAATTTGCTTCATTATTTTTGTGTTGCATTAGACTGTATGACTTGGTATGAGGAGAGGATAATAAGCCATTGTATAAAAAGTTGGCGATAAAAAGAGTAACTGGCGAGTTTCTTGCCGGATCTTCTCGACCAGAAACAACTTTCCGAGCCGGTGTGGTAGTTTCGCATTATGTTTTTTTAGTATATTTTTTGTATCAATATATATGTATTAACATGTAAACTATACATAACTATTTAATTACTTAAATTTATGACGATTTGCTATGCATATAAATAATTTTTTGACTTAAGTTGACTACATTAGACCTGGCAAAAACGTTTCTTTCAAGAGATTGGAAAAAATTGCATCTCATCATTGCAGAGATGCGGAACAGTGAAACGCTTCATTTGGAACAGCGACTCTCAGACAGATCCGTAAGAACGATGGTAGCTCAATGGATACGAACCGGCCTTCCGCGCAGGTGGTCGAGGTTCGAATCGGAGCATGCACCAATGTTTTTTCAATTCGTATTTCTACCATTACAATCTGCTCGGCGGTGAGGGAAAACATCGTGAGGAAACCTGCACGTTTCGGAAAAAGTTTCTGAAACGTTTAACCATGATTCAGTTGGTCTGGTTCCCCTGTTAAAGGGTTGCGAAGGTCAGACGGCAGTCGCTTCATTGTAATTACCAGACCCCCAATCCTGAATCATGGTCTAAGCGTACCCTGCGTACCATAGCGACAGCTTTGGACGCTACCGGGAATTACACGCTAAGATGAAGACTCTCAGACAGATCCGTGATTCATTCGGATCATTCGGCTCACTCGGATCATTCAGCTCATCGGATCATTCCGCTCATTCGGATCATTCGGCTCATTCGGATAATTCGACTTATCGGATTATTCAGCTCAATCGAATCATTCGGTTCACTCGAACTCGAGATCCATTTGAGTCGAATGATACATTCATAAAGTGTATCATTTGGCTGAGTCGGATCACTGAGTCATTCCAGTACGTGAGACTACATGCATTTATTTGCACATTATTTCAATTTGTAAGTGACTTGCATTACCCTACACTTTTTTGCCGATCTCACGCCTATGAAATTCCGTCTCATAAATTTTCTATTTCTGAAAACCCTTATTCGCTGTTTCTTTTCAATTTTTTCTTCAGTCACATAGTTATTTGCGATAAGACCGGAGCATTGACAAGTTTATTTATTTATTAATAAGTAGTACAGGTAACAGCCATAAAGAGAAAAATATAGTTACAATTATTTAAAGACTTTGCTGAACTTGTGACTCCACTGGTGTCGCGGGTGTCCATGGGAGGCGGCAATCGCTTACCATTAGATGATCCGTCTGCTCGTCTGCCACATATCATATAAAAAAAATGAAACCGATAATTATACCGTACATGTTGCCGTATAGAAATCAATTCTGTAATCCTTTATGCAATAAAGAGTAACTATTTCTTTAAGTTGGATGTCTAGTCTATGGAGTAATTTATGTCTTGATAAAGATCTGGTATTTTTTTTTCACAACATCACATACGTTGATCTGACTCCGAGATAGATAACTCAACCTGTGTTACGGATATCAGGATCAACTGCGGCATTACAAATATATACATAATATAATACTTTTCTTTTGTGAATACATACTTATAATACATAGAAAACACCCAGACTCAATACAACCAGTCATGTTTATGCATACAAATGTTTGTACTGTGCGGGGATCGAACCCGCAACCCTTGCACCAGGGGTAGCGTTCTCTTCCACTGTTCCAAACGGGTCGTCAAAATTGAATATGAGTTATATTTCAACATATTATGATATTATATTTCAACATTAAACCATGTCCTTAGCGCCCCCATCACCAGAGAAACCGGTAGAAGAATCAAAAACGTCAAATGAAGAAGAGAACCTGGCCATAGACAAAGAGAATGAAATGCGCCCCCCAGCGAGTACTGCGGTCCCGCGACGCGGATCTTTGCCTAGTCGGGAACAAACGCCGAAAGCTACGAATATGGGTATGTACGCATAACATCATCATCAGCCCATTCAAGTCCCCACTGCTGGGGCACGGGCCTCCCTCAATCACATGAGGGGTAATTGCCATACTCACCACGCTTGGCAGACGGGTTGGCGAGGGTTTTGATATAAATGCAGAGTTTTCCTTCTCTGGGTGCTGATGATCATGCCAGCAGCTTTACCTTAGCCGCCTTTTACGACACCTCGGTAAGAGACGCATAACATACTGAACCTCATTTTCACTGTCCATCAGGTGAGATTGTGGAACGTCAATAACAAAGAGTGTAACAAAGAGACACTCACTCTTGTTGTACCTATTAGTCTAAAATTGTATTCAGAAAAAGAGAATTTAGTGCATGGGATATATTCAAAACGTAATTAGCTTGAGCTGTGGCGTGTCGAAAATCCGCTAAATAGCTTTGGCGTACTGTTATTTCTGGTCCAACTTTAGCAGCACTGGTCTATATGTTCGTCAAACTGACATTTTGACATTTATCACTTCAAAAATTATCAAATACGTTGTAGATAGACATCAGTCTTCAGTACGTCATTTAGCGGATTTTCACACGTGTTAGCACTTGTTTAAAGGTAATAACATCATCATCATCATCACTATCATCACTTACCATCAGGTGAGATTGTGGCCAAATGTCTGGCTATTCTAATTTTTTAAAAATCCTTTAGTGTGAGAGTGACTTACTTCGACAGTTGACTTTCTCTCATCTTCTTTGCAAAGAGAATATAATCACTACGTTATAAAAGTCGGCATCTCCATATAACCACCTGTCTTTCAATTCTGTCAAAAGTCAACTTTTAACCAACCTACTTATTGCTTAAAACCAATTTAATACCAACCATCAGAACAGAATAAACATTTAAGTAATTAACTTTTAAATACTTCACTAGATGGCGCTATTACCAAATTCTATTCACCCAAAAATTTAGATAAAGGTTGAAACAGACCAGTTCAAACTGGGTTGAACTATCGTCTTTAACTACTCGGCCAATGTGACTTAGTACTGACGGGCGAAATTGGTAAGCATAACGTAATGTTTATGACAAAAATGACCACTCTTTTCGTGCACCAACCTGACAATAACAGCAAACTATTTTTTTTTTGGAGCGTTACCATTACGGTATGTCACTTTGACCGGTAGGAGTCTCCGCGTGGGCTGATGCAATTCAAAGGTTTTAATTTAGTATCAAGTGGTTTTTAGTGAACAAATTTGGTGTCTCTTTGTGCAGTGAAGTGCCGCCTAAGAATAAGAATAGTTGAATTGTATAATTTTTAACACTGCTATAATAGCAGTGTCGAGTGAGTTGTCACGGACAACTTCCTTGGACTCAATACGAGTCTTAAACCCCGCGATTGTGTTTAGAGTAGTATCGGCAGAATCCGTAGGTCGATAAAACGTAAAACACCAGCGTTTTATTGAGTGACTGTGACTTTGACTGATTTCGTCTGCTGACTACCCACTTATCCCAATAAGTTACTTGACATGGACATTGTATATATATAAAGAGAATTTCCCCAAGATAAAACCTTGTAACATTGCAGAGGTAGACGACATGTCCCCCGCGTCGCGGTACATCGCGATGGCGCGGCAGGGCCTGCTGGGCGGGGACTCGCAGGAGACCCCCAAACGCTTGCAGGACCTTAAGGACGAGGCTAGACAAGGTAATTTACATTTTATTTATTTATTTGAAAAAACCTATATTTTCATTTTTATGCTAGAGGCGACATACGAGCAAGCGTGTCACCTGATGGAAAACAATCTACGCCGCCCATGAACATTCATTTGAATTCATATATCACGGTAAATGCCAATTACATTATTTAGACGACCCGTTTGGAAGAGTGGTAGTGAACGCTGCCTTTGGTCCAAGGGTTCGATCCCCGCACAGTACAAACATTTGTGTGTATGATCATGTCTGTTTGTATTGGTCTGGGTGATTGTATGTATTATAAGTATGTATTTACAAAAGAAAAGTATTATATGTATATATTTGTAATTCCTCTGTTGATTCTGATATCCGTAACACAGGTGCTTGAGCTACCTATCTCGGAGTCAGATCAATGTATGTGATGTTGTGAAATATTTATTTTATTATTTATTTATTTGATCAAGTTAACTTTTACTGCTTTTAGTGATATATATCATCGACTGCCACACTCAGAATCGTTGATTAACTTAGTTGGCTACTTAAGAAAAAATATTGCCCCTTATATTGATGCGCATACAGACTACCGATACTAAAGTTAATGAAAATTAGCTTAAATGACGTCTCTGAGTGCGGCCGCAAGTCAACTACTCATTTATTGCTATTAGCTTTTTTGGTGTTACCTTTGTCAATAGGGTGTTTGACTAAGCTCGAGATTTTACAAAATAAAAATATTTAATCAAAATATAGGTAAATATGTGCCAATGGCAAAAATTCTCAATTAAAAATATAACGTCTAGCCGGTTTTATGGTCATTCAAAGATTCATGGGCAAGTCCAGTTTAAAAGTATGAAATTATTAATAAATAATTATACCATTGAATAACCCATATAATTTACACCAACTATTATAATGGAACCATTGACATAAAGGAAACATTTGATATAGCTACCGTACAACATTCAAATGAAATGCATACAAAATACTGTCGTGTGACGTCACATCTCAGTAGCCATTTGTATGGAGCGTTTTGGGTTTGCCCAAAATAATGTGATTTTAAGTTTTGATATCTCAGGTAGTTTAAATGAGAATCAAGTGATTCTTTCAACGATGTTTCTATCATTGAGAGGTCTTTTGGTTACACAAATGAAAAAAAAAATGTCAAATACCGTATTGACCGATTGACATCAGCGGTAGATTATAATATGTGTACTTACCTATTTTGATATTCATGTGTTATAGGTATACCGTTATTTATTTATCGTTTACATCCCGAAAACCTCAAAATAGATATCATTTATGAACTCAATTTAGCATGTTAGAGCAACAATGTAAGCAGAAAAACAATCTGCTGTTCCATATAACCATACAAAATAGAATATCCGCCGGCAATAATGTATGGAAAAATTGATTTTTATTTCGCTTATTTCTGACTGATAAAAATATGACGGTGTATATGGACCTAACTTGAATAACGAATGTTTTATCTCTATCTTATCTAATAGTGTTTCTGAACATAAAACTAATATATTTAGATGGAGATTCAGTCCGGACACCGCCTCTTGACGACGCCCTCTCCACTCCCAATCTCAGAGGTCTTAGTCCAACTACAAGGCGGCGGCTACAGGCTGTGAGGAGAGGAGAGATGCCTTCGGACCCTATACGGACGCCTACAGACCCCTGTGAGTATTCATCGAGGAGACTCAGTCATTTAATGAGTGAAGTATATGAGTAAAGCAGCAAACTTTAGTGCCTTGCGATTTTTCCAAATTACGACGCTCTTAAGGTGACGCATCGATGTAACTAGCGCCGCTAGGAGGCTTATATTAACAGTGGCGATTATGAAATTATAAAACATTTAAAAAAAAAAGTACAACGGTGACTCAATAAAGGAACGTATTAAGAATCATTTGAGATATACTTGTGTTATATTATCTACGTATTAGTAACCATAATTCTTATTATTGCCTAAAGTGGCCACCTTTAGCAATTACTACAATTATGTTTCCTTGTAGGAAGAAATTATGACATAATTTTGTCTCAAAAAATTCTAACAACATGTGCGGATAAAAAATGGGATCAAAAATGGCAGCGCATCTATTCACTTCTTGCTCGCACACTATTTGCGTCTATACTCGCACTCTCTCGCACCCCAAGAGTGCGAGTATAGACGCAAATAGTGTGCGAGCGAGAAGTGAATAGATGCGCTGCCATTTCTGATCCCATTCTTTATCCGCAAAGGTTGTAACAATACTTATGGACTCGCTGTTGCACTTTTTTATAAAATGTCTCATAATCGCACCTCGACTCTTAAAGCGGTACTATAAGGTTCGTATTTGAATGAGATTTTATATTTATTAGCGCACGTGACAGTAATGTACATTTTGTTGGAAACCATTCATTAATTACCCGACTACGGCAAAGCAAAAGGAGGGTTATGATTTTGACAGGCTATGTATGTATGTATGTATGTATGTATGTATGTATGTATGTATGTATGTATGTATGTTCATCTGTTTCCACGTAACTTCTTAACTACTTATCAGAATTCGACAAATGACATATCATTATAAGCGTCTTGATCGTCCGCTGGTTATAGGCTATATGAAGTTTCACAAAATCTAATGTGGCGCCCTCTAGCGGACAAAACATACAGAGTAAAAAAATAAAGTTATGATAAATATGCCGTGTTTGGTATCATTTGAAAGCGCTTGACTTGTCCATTTTGAATATATATATATATTACTAGCACTTGGACACCAAAATAGTACAAATAAAATAAAAGTAAAAAAACTAAAACCCAACTACGACACAAAACGTCGCTGAAAAAGTATAAAACAAGCCTTCGTTGTCAATTTATGCAATATTCACTATGTAGAGATAAAATTTCATGTTTGGAAAGGCGTAGTCACACGTTAAATATACTACCCTTTGACAACGTGTGACTGCGGATTTCCAAACATGAAATTTTATCTCTACATAGTGAATATTGCATAAATTGACAACGAAGGCTTGTTTTATACTTTTTCAGCGACGTTTTGTGTCGTAGTTGGGTTTTAGTTTTTTTACTTTTATTTTATTTATCTTTCAGTTGAAAGAAATCCGGCAACACCGGACAGCGCATTCGGCGCAGCCCTTAGACCGGGCTCCGGCCGACTGTCTCCGGAAGCGCGGAAACGCCTGTGGAAGGTTGTCCAGGACCTGCCTTCAAAAGAACCTCAACCGGCTAGAGAAAAACACACAGTAAGTACAGGAGATCATTTCGCCTCCTTACCAGTCTTCTACCGGATTCATTTCGGAGGTTTTATATAATTTGATTCCCAGCCCATTCCATCACCAGACGACAAGCCGTGGCGAGAGCTTTCAGCCTTATGTGGTAGAACTACCTCTTATCAGCACGAAAGGATTCGCTACCACATTTATAATGCGGACAGCTAAAGTCTGGAACTCCCTGCCGAAGTCTGTTTTTCCTGACCACTATAATCTATACATCTTTAAGGCAAGAGTGAAGAGGCATTACATGGCCCAGCCTTCTCTATGGGGTATTTTAATCTGTATGTAATCACTAGATAAAAACATTAATTTTACTAAAAACATTTTTCAGCCTCTATCAGAAATCCGCAACAGATTCCTAGCTCAGTTCAACGGGGACGCACCTACTCCGCCGTCAGAACACCCCGTAGCGCCCAGGAAATTGCAACTACAGGTTTGAACTCAGTATTAACATTTACCACTTCTCCACACAAACAGAAATTAAAAAAAAACATCAAAAACCAAATCTAAGATGGTCTCTTTGACAGCAGGCGCATCGTTGAAATTTTATAATCGCAATGAAATATAACCAAACAGTAAGTAGACTTTGACAGTTACGGGAATACAGGAAATTTATCAATGGTATTTTTTTTTATAAATGGCGGCTACTGTCTCTTGCGACATCTATTTCTGCCAATGTCGAGTGATTAACGAGACACGTTATTTAAAAGATTGACCGGTGTGACGCGTGATTTCTATTTTGACTATAATGAGTTTTGACATCACCAACACAAAACAAACATACAAATGGACATCACAGATAAAGTAAACAAATGTATAGTCTCTTTAGATGTTTTTATATGGTTCAAACGGCGAGTACGGCAGCGGGCGGCCGGCTTAGATTCATATTGGATTCATTTTTTTTTATGGTGTTATCCCGCGATTTCAAATTCAAATTTCTAAATATCTTTATTTGCATAGGCTTGTATACATACAGCACTTTCAAATAGTCACACATTAGAAATTATAACTTTTTATTTGTAAGTATAATATACATGTGCGACGCACCCCACGAGTGCGAGTATAGACGCAAATAGTGTGCGAGCGAGAAGTGAATAGATGCGCCGCCATTTCTGATCCCATTCTTTATCCGCACAGGTTGTAATTACACATATGTTATTCTATGTCGATACATAAAATATACTAAGAAATGAATAAACATATTTAATGTGATTCTACCACCGGAATCGGAAAAGTTGATTCTGACGAGAAGATTCGGCAAGAAACTCGCCAGTTACTCTTTTTAATCGCCAAAAATTTTAATACAATGTTATTATTACTATATTACTTGCATAAATAAGTCGATTTCATGTCCAACAATAAATATATCCATTACAATGTCTAAGGTGTAGGCGAACAGTTTATCATTTCCACAAACTCTTGTCATTTAAATAATCATCAACTGTAATCACAAACAGAAATTAAAAAAAAAAAACATCAAAAACCAAATCTAAGATGGTCTCTTTGACAGCAGGCCCATCGCTGAAATTTTATAATCGCAATGAAATATAACTAAACAGTAAGTAGACAGTGACGGGAATACAGGAAATTTATGAATGGTATTTTTTTTTTATAAATGGCGGCAGGCGCTCTTGCGACACATCTATTTCTGCCAATGTCGAGTGATTAACGAGACACGTTATGGCTTTTGTCATTAAATAATTTTTAATTTGAGTTTTAAATTTAGGCATTGGTAAGTCAACAAGCTTTTGTGGTGATTGGGTTCATATTTACGTGGCCGCGGTGACAAGTTTATCTAGACGTCATAAAAGCTTATAAAATAATTAACCGCAACAATAATATTTCAGGATCAGGCAGATACACCTCCAGCGAAAATGCCCAAGTTATCTGCAGATCAAGTAAGTATGACAATTTCGAATACTATCTCAATAACAGTTATCATTTTGATCATAAGGCTAATTAATATTTAGGGCTTCCATTCTACATAGTAGCGATAACTTGATTTCTATGATGGAGGTCTTTCCCCTCAGGGGGACAGTATATAATATATAATTCTCACAACATCTCATACGCTAACCTGATTCCGTACTAAGTAGCTTAAGCACTTGTGTTACAGATAACAGACCGCAGAGGAACACAAATATATACTTAAATACATATATTACACCCAGACACCGAACAAACACAAGTGTTCATCGCACGAATGTTTGTCCAGGGTGGGGATCGAACCCACGACCTTTGGCGTAAGAGGCAGGGTCACTACCAATTGCGCCATCCGGTCAGTCAATATAGGCTGATACTGTATGTTTATTAATCGGCCTTTCAAAATATATACTATACTAGCTTTTGCCCGCGACTTCGTCTGCGTGTAATTCGAATAAAAGCAAGGTCTTTATGTATCACACATATCTTTATAAATTATAGCCTATGTGTTATTCTGATCTATAAGCTACATTACTGTAAAGTTTCATTAAAATCCGTTTAGTAGTTTTTGCGTGAAAGAGGAACAAACATCCATCCATACATCCATCCAAACAAACTTTCGCCTTTATAATATTAGTAAGGATTATAATATTAGTAAGGAAGTAAGGATATTTGTTATACCGCTGTTGGTTCTGATATCCGTAACACAGTTGCTTGAGTTACCTATCTCTGAGTCAGATCAATATATGTGATGTGAAATATTTATTTATTTATTATTAACAAATTTTCACTAGAGCGCCGGCAGTATAAGCAGTCACGAAGCGGACGACAGCGCTAAAGTCGCTTCGAGCGCTTCAAGCGCTTCCAGCACGCTGCCAGCCGCTGTGGACGCGCAGCTGAACCGGTTGAGCGCAGCGCTGACTAGTCGCTTGAGCACTCAACGCGCCAGGAGAGCCACTAGAGACTCTACACCGGTTCCTAGTAAGTCATTAAGGCGACGGGTAGCCTAACTAGCGACACCAATCGATTTTAATTGTTAGCTACTAAACCGGATCTTTTTTAAACAATTTCGGAGCGGGAGTCTCTAAGCAAACATTTGTACAACCTGTGCGGATAAAGAATGGGATCAGAAATGGCGGCGCATCTATTCACTTCTCGCTCGCACACTATTTGCGTCTATACTCGCACTCGTGGGGTACGAGTATAGACGCAAATAGTGTGCGAGCGAGAAGTGAATAGATGCGCCGTCATTTCTGATCCCATTCTTTATCTGCACATGTTGTACTATCTATTAAATAGGGTATTTGACTAAGCTCGAGATTTTACAAAATATAAATATTTTATCACAATATAGGTAAATATGTGCCAATAGCAAAAATCTCAATTAAAAATATAACGTCTAGCTGGTTTTATGGTCATTCAAAGATTCATGGGCAAGTCCATTTTAAAAGTATGAAATTATTAAAAATTAATCATACCATTGAATAACCCATACAATTTGTACTAACTGTTATAATAGAACCATTGACATCAACGAAACATTTGATATAGCTGACATACAAAATTCAAATGAAATGCATACAAAATACTTAGTGTGACGTCACATCTTAGTAGCCATTTGTATGGAGCGTTTTGGGTTTGCCCAAAATAATATGATTTTAAAGTTGTGATATCTCAGGTAGTTTAAATGAGAATCAAGTAATAATACGGTACAATAATACGGTATTTGACTTTTTTTATTTATTTTTGTAGTCTTTTGATTACAAAAATAAAAAAAAAATTGTCAAATACCGTATTATTGTGCACTACTTTTTAATCTGTTTTCGCACTCGAAATTGCTACTAATGCCACTTGTGTACAAATTTTGAGTACAAAAGCATACCCAAAAGTTTAAAAGTATTAAATAAATAGTATGATTGTTTTTCGAGAGGCTCCAGCTTCGAAATTGTTAAAACGATATCCGGTTTAGTTGCTAACAATTTAAATCAATTGGCGTCGCTAGTGTGCCCTACCCGACACCCTAATATAATAATAAGTCCTTTTTATCGACTTCCAAAAAGGAGGAGGTTCTATGTTCGACTGTTATGTTTTTTTTACTATTTTTTATGTATGTCACCGGTTTTCATAGTTTTGTTTTTTTGCAACAAGAAATATCTCAACGATTAGCCGAACTAAACGATGATGGTCTGTAGACCATCGCCATCTTTATTTTGCACTATTTTTTGCAACAAGAAAAATCTTTAACGATTAGCCGAACTATACGATGATGGCCTGTAGACCATCGCCATCTTTATTTTGCACTATTTTTTGCAACAAGAAAAATCTTTAACGATTAGCCGAACTATACGATGATGGTCTGTAGACCACCGCCATCTTTATTTTGCACTATTATTGTGTGACACGACAGCTTCTACTGTCGTGTCACACAGAATACTAATATTAAACGAATACTACATGTCGGTTTACCAAATGCTGCCCAGCCTAGTAAACTTCGTCAAGTCTTCTCGTCACCCATCCCTCAAAGTCTTAAGTCGAAAATCTTCGACCAGTGCGTCCTTCCGGTCATGACTTACGGTGCCGAGACGCTCACACTCACGGCTGGACTAGTCCACCGGTTCAAAGTCGTTCAAAGAGCTATGGAAAGGGCTGTGCTCGGAGTATCTCTGAAGGACCGCATCAGAAATGATGTAATCCGACAGAGAACCAGAGTCACCGACATAGCCCACCGAATCAGCAAATTGAAGAGGCAGTGGGCTGGTCATATTAGCCGCAGAACTGACAGCCGTTGGAGCCGTAAAGTCCTTGAGTGGAGACCGCGACTCGGTAAGCGTAGTGTAGGACGCCCTGCGACAAGATGGGATGATAACATTCGAAGGCTGGCTGGTGTGGGCTGGATGAGAGTGGCCGAAAATCGGGAGCAGTGGCGAGCATTAGGGGAGACCTATGTCCAGCAGTGGACGAGTGTGGGTTGCTGATGATGATGACATGTCGGTTGTAGGCCCAAAGTGTTAGTGCTTTCAGAAGATTGGACTAACCTTCAATACAAGAGCGCAGTCCATTTTAAAAAGCCGCCAGCGTACTGACTCCACTGTTTTTTTACAGTTCCCCAACCAGAAACAGAACCAGGGCCGGAGTCGCAACCCAACACGGTCGGCTGGGACGATACGACCCCCCGGAACGCGCCTACAGAAGACGTGCCGGTGCAGACGCAAGCGATTAAGCGGTTCATGCTCAGTTCTAACGTTGACGTGAGTACCTACTTATTGATACCACATTTTTTTTATGGCTTGCTGTTGCTCTTACGAGACAACTCTGCCAATGTCAAGTGATTAATGAGACACGTTCCTTAGAAAATTGGTCGAGTAATAAGCTGGTTCTCTTCAAATAATTGAATTTGGGTTATTATTAAACACCACCTAAAACAAACAAAACGTACCATGATATACACTTTTGACAACCCAAACTTTGTTAATTGGGAGATTCATAGGACAAAACATTTTTTTTTATGTGATAGGTGGCAAACGAGCTAACGGATCAACTGGTGGTAAACGATTGCCGTCGCCCATAGACACCCGCGACACCAGTGGGGTCGCAAGTGTGCTGCAAACCTTAAAACCCCCTTTCCCCCGGATAGGGCCTCCCGCACCCTCACCCACGCAGCGAAACACAGCACAGTGCTGCTTCACGCCGGTTATAATATGATATCACTTTTAGTGGAATTTATGTAACGATCAATTTCAACGCTTTAACTTGCTGCACAGGATGTATAAAATTTATATTAGAAAGAAAGAGAAAGATACGGATAGCTGTTTTATCAGATACATCATTTCATCATTTCGTTTAGTTCCCGATTGCGTCCAGAGCCTACGCTTCGGCCTATCTATCGTCCAAAATCCAAAACAAATTAATACTAGACTCTGGGTTCCTAAACAAGATAGGTCACAGTAGTCAAAAGATTAGGAACCTCACCACTCAATATCACGATATTTATAATGAGAGTATCGCGTGTCCAAAATTGCTAGATAGCGTACAAGGCGATTGGTTATTTTTAAACCTCATAATAACAATTTGACGATTGAAACAATACACCCAACAGTACGCCAACTAGATATTAGACGGATTTTTCACGCGACATTTGATTAACAAGGTCTCAAATTACGACATCTGAATAAAAAGGACAAGCGTCCGTGGAACTTACTCAGCTGGTCTCACTAAAAACCAGCGTCATGACTTTTGTCTGGGCCGTGACTTAAGCTGAGTGAGGGTCATTTATACTAGACGTGATAACACACTATTCATTTGGTACTACCTAGACATGATTGAATATATTTTTCTATTTTTTTAATTGTTATCTGTTTTGTTTTCTGTTTGTGCCAATGTAGTGTGGTCCACGACGTCATTATGCAGGCGCATAGGTGACACATACCGATACCATAATTCTGATTTATAATTAGTAATCTTTGGTTTAAGAAAAACAATATGTATGTCACTATGGAAGTCCGTCACTATGGAAGTCCGTTCAGCTCTGCTCGGCTCCGCTCCGCTCGTCATGTTTCCATTGAAATGGAGTAAATATTTCGAGCGTAGTGATTGGTCAATTCATACCAGGCTCCGCTTCAGTGGAAACGAAGCTTTACATCTCTCGACGCCGCACTTTGTACCAAACTGTGTTTACAACTGCTGTATGTCATCTGTCGTGATGTCTATAAATAAATAAATAAATATTTCACAACATCACATACATTGATTTGACTCCGAGATAGGTAGCTCAAGCACCTGTGTTACGGATATCAGAATCAACAGTGGGATTACAAATATATACATATAATACTTTTCTTTTGTAAATACATACTTATAATACATAGTTATGCAGCCCAACATTCCATTGCACCATATTACGTCAGGCTAATATTTATGACTTCTCACAAACATTGTAATATAAGTGCTGACACATCTTAAGTATTCTGGGAACATCTAGCAACATTGTAGCGAAGTGCTGAGTTCCCATAGGAAACGTCGCGCCAACATCCTGGCTTAATGTAAACAAATACCTTTCTTGAAAGCTGTAGCTCACCCATACATCAGATCGAACTGGAGCATCGAGCTGACCAGACGTCTCATTAGGCTAAGTTAGAATTAAAATATAGTTTTTAAAAACACGAAGAGTCCGCGCTCAAATTTAACTACATAGCAAACACCCAGACCAATACAAACAAACATGTTCATGCACACAAATGTTTGTACTGTGCGGGGATCGAACCCGCAACCCTTGTATCAGAGGCAGCGTTCACTACCACTGTTCCAATCGGGTCGTCTATAATAATAAATATTGTCTTTCTTTCTTTCTAAATTGGAATATTTCATTTCAGAACCGCGAAGAAATCCTTGAAATGATTCAGTACCTAGGCGGCGAGGTGTGCGAGGGCACAGAACTAGACCCTGAGGCCAGCCACCTGCTGTGCGCGGCTCCGGGCCGCAGCGAGAAGATGCTGGGCTCCGTCGCGGCGGGGCGCTGGGTGCTGCATCCCGCCTACATCGCCAGGAGTCGGGCTAATGGGAGTTTCTTACACGTAAGTCACGTAACTCCACATAATCCCCACTTCTTCACTCTTCCTCATCCCATTAACTTTTTTACAATCGTCCTGTTATCGGCAGCCTGTAGTCGATGGTCCATCTTAGATACATTTGATTATCATATTATTATTATTTTTCTCTTTTTCTGATATCAATCTCAACATTATGTGTATGTATTTGAGCATAACTTATTTATTAGTTTATAATATTGTATTTTATTTATGTATTAGGGTTATAAGTTATATTTTAACATTTACAGTTTCTTTTTTTTTCCTTATTGAATATTGCACCCCCTACCCCTTCTCTACTATCAAATGTCCTTTACCCGAAGGTTGTCTGGTAGAAATCGCTTTCAGCGATAAGACCGCCGAAATTGTACACAAAATGTCTGTAATGCCTAGTACTTAAGTTGTGTATTTTGTGCAATAAAGTATATCTATCTATCTATCTAATCCCATACACATAATAATAATAGTGGTGGGTTTGTAGGTGTGCCATTTCTTACAACATCAAACCAAACTTTTAGAGTCCGCGACACCAAAAAAGTCGCGTGAAATGCGCGCTTGAGTCACCATCAACATTCAATTTTGAGCTTTATACCCATAGACACAAGGGATCTCAAATTTTATTTCCGTGTTATTCTGCAGGACTTCTTTCGTGACGCGGACTCTGTGTCCACCCCTTCTACCGGTTGTCTCTCAAGTACAGTCCATATCTCATTTCCCTTTAAAAGAACCTACCTTGACAGACTTATAGAAACATCACTACAGACATTTATAGGTCCCAAATGACGCCTGCCTTTGTCACGCCACGATTGAAGCCGCAATCAATAGTCTTCAGTACTGAGCTTCGTCGCGGCGGTACGCTGGGTACTGCATCCCGCCTTCATCGCCAGGAGTCAGATAGTCTTACTTACTTTTACTTTCCAGGAAGAAGACTTCGAATGGGGCAACCCCCGAGCCTCCTGCCTCCCCCCTCTATCAGGGGCGGAGCGAACCCTCGCGCGAGCAGCATATCGCTGGAGATCGTCGCGGGATCAGAAACACCCCGGGCCCTTTGCAGGCGTCGTCGCCTTGCTGCACGTGCCGGCGGCCAGGAGGAGATTACTGGCGAGGCTGGTTACAGCTGGAGATGGATTGGCTCCGGATGATGAGTGAGTGTTTTGTCGATAGTGTTCCACCCGGGATCAGATACAACCCGGTCCCTTTGCAGGCGTCGTCGCCTTGCTGCATGTGCCGGCGGTCAGGAGGAGATTACTGGCGAGGCTGGTTACAGCTGGAGATGGATTGGCTCCGGATGATGAGTGAGTGTTTTGTCGATTGTGATCCACCCTGGATCAGATACAAGCCGGTCCCTTTGCAGGTGTCGTCGCCTTGCTGCACTTGCTAGCGGCCAGGAGGAGATTACTGAAGAGACTTGTTACAGCTGGAGATGGATTGGCTCCGGATAATGAATGAGAGTTTTGCCTTTGACAATCGTCCTGGGATGAGAAACGACCCGGTCCTTTTACAACCCTAATCGCTTTTTTAACAGCAAAGCCGTTTTGACATGAACAAAATAGAACGATCATAAGGATCCTATTCTCAACGTGTCATGATGCCCATTTGCGCCCAAAGCAGCTTCGGAGGCGAGAATTCGCTTGGGCCATGATGTAGGTTATCGGAAGTGTAGTAATAAAATAATGAAGAGACTGCCATCGCGGCCTTTAGGCAGGGAAACCAGGCCAACTGGATCCTTATCGAATACATCAGATAACAGTTCATAGAGAGCGATGGTAGCTTAGTGGTTTGGTCTGGTAAAGGTTGGCTGTTAAAGGTTGGCGAAGGTCAGACGGCAATGGGACATGAAGGGGGACTTGGGACATGAAGGGGGACTTTTTAGTCAGATTGTCATGTCTCCTCCCCATTCTGGCAATGAACTCTGGCCGGCTTCTCGCTAGGAGAAGGCCGCGCTAGGGATGAGTCCGACATAATAATCCGTCCGCCGATATTTTCCCAGGGAGACCAAAAAAAAGTCAGACGGCAGTCGCTTCATTGTCATTACCAGATTTCACAAATCAAGAATCATATAGTCCAAGCGTACCCCGGTTTCCAGAGCGACAGCTCTGGACGCAACTGGGAATACCGACGATGATGCGCCAATACTTCCTATCTAACAAGATTTTTCGAGAAAATTACTTCCTTATGTCATTGGAGTTAAGGTTGATTATTAATGTCAGTTAATTTGTTAGCTAAGAGGTAATGCCACATCATCGTCGATAAGGAGGAGGAGCAGTTCATAGTATATATTCTTCTCTTCCAGACCTCCATACAAAAACGAAGACGTAACAGTCTGCTTCGCAGACATCAAGCGGTACCCGCTCTCGGAGCGAGATGCGTCGTGGCTGGTGTCCAGAAGAATCCCAGTGTGTGCCCCCGTGCTCCTCAGCCAGTACCTCACGGACGACCAGCCTCCTCGGCCCGAGGATCATTGCCTACCTGACTTTAGACCTGCGTAAAGTAAGCCGTTTTTTTCATTATAGTGTTGGTAACTTTTTTCTTAGGCGCTTGATCATCATCCCTGAGTGAAGTACCGCCTTTAATCGGATTTTTAAATAGACGAAGTAAGCTGACCGATGCAAATGTCAAGTCCCTATACATTTTGACAATTTGCATTTTGCAAATGTATGGGAATGACACATTGACATCTGTCAGTTTACTTCGTCTAATTAAAAATCCGGCTATAGTGATTTCCTAATTTTTTTTATGTGATAGGTGGCAGACTGATGGTAAGCGATTACCGGCACCCATGGACACCAGTGGAGTCACAAGTGTGCTGCTAACCTTGAGTACCGCGCGGGTACCTCCGGTAGCCGCACTCACGCAGCGAAACAGCTCAGTGGTATCACTCCTGCTTCACGTCGGTTTGCTGGGAGGCCGTGGTATCACTCCAGTCTAGCCGGCCCATTCATGCCGAAGCGTGGCTTTCCCACGGTCTTAATTAAAAAGTATAGTGTGGGTACCAGAACTCCCAATCCGGGGGAAAGGGGGGTTTAAAGTTTGGCATCGCACTATTGACTCCACCGGTGTCCATGGGCGGCGAATACCTCGAATATTCGTGTCAGACCTTCGGCAATCGCTTACTATCAGGTGATCCATCTGCTCGTCTGCCAACAATCTCATAAAAAAAATGAGGGAAAAATTCGCTATATGGCGTCCTGTTGGATTGAGGTCCAACTCAAACAATATTGTATGTTCGGTTCGTCAAATTTACATTTTGACATATTATTACATTAAAAAAACTAATCACCTTGATAATGCACTCAATCCTATAGTGTAGCGGAATTTTAAAACTCGATAGTTACTTTACTAAGGCATGGTGAAACAGGCCATTAGCGTTTCAGAACTTATTACGAGAAGTATTAACTTTTAGTCAAGTTTGTCAGGTTGAAATGTTATTGCATAAAATAGTTCAATAATGTAACCAATATGGTTCAGCGAAAGTGTTTTATTATCCATTAGTTTGTCATCTTATTAGAAGAAACATTCAATATCTAAATTAAAAGACTCTACAAACCGCAGTAACAATACGCTGACGCTACTAACAAATAAGAATTATGTTAACTTGTAACTGTAATTATTTATTTTTATGTAGCAACGATTTAGTTTTTTTAAGGAGAGTTAGCAATCGGCCGCAGTAAGGCTGCTTTTCCACTGAAGCGAAGCGGGGCGGAGCGGAGCGGAGAAAAGTGCTGAGTGTTTCCACTTGAGCGGAGCGGAGAGGGCTCTGGATATACTGTGTCTATACATAATTTTCCGTGCCGCACCTCCCCGCTGTTCTCTGCTGTCCTCCGCTCTGCCACAGTAGATATATTCGCAAGCAGAATGGACACTACGAACAAACGCTCGATTACGCACGCACGCAGACGCACACTTTACACGGATTCTAAGGTCCCATCGGAGTACAGGAACTAAATTCAGGGTTGTCGGTTTTACTAGCCGCTTACTTTGAAATGTCATTAGTTCTAATTTAATACGCACCAGATGATCCTTGTTGCACCTAGGGCCCAGCGATCACGGCCCGGTACTTAAACCCCAAGGTATTCCCAAGGTAAGAATATTATTTTACAAAAATAAGTGGACAACCCTATACGGTAGGTAACTTTCTGTCCAAAATGGCGGAGTGTCGATACTGCTTTAGCGTATTTATCTACTGTGGCTCCGCGCCGCTCCGCTCCTCTCCGCTCCGCTGTTCTCCGCGCATATTTCGAGCGTAGTGATTGGTCAATTAATGCGGAGCGGTGCATAGAAAGCAGTGCATAGTGCTTCAATAGAAACGCAGCCTAAAACTAGCTCAATGCGTAAAGGAAACTTAGGCCGTAAACAGATATATTTTTTTAACATCGATGTAACACGAGTAAGGAAAATGGTTTTATTACCTTAGCAATGACAGACTGTCATATCGTTTTAGTTTTTAATGTACATTGAACAATGGTTACTTTTGCTGTAAATCTTTCAGACTGAGGCCCGATTCGACCAATCTTAAACCGAGAATAAATCTATGGTATATCGCTGTCATTCCATACAAATCTGACATTATATGATAGACATATCCACGGATAGAGATTGTTCGAGTTGGGCCTAAGTATCTTGTATGATTTTGTATATTCACTGTTGAAATTACTTTAGATTAAATACATAGTATTTTATTATATCATAGTGTTTCATTGTGTGACCAAAACTGTGTCGAACATTTCATTATCGTTATTTCGGGAGTGGGAAATTTGAAAATCATCATTAAACAAAGGAATCTAAAGGATTTGCCAGTGGCAAATCCTTGACACTGGCAAATTGCCACACTGGCGTATTGCGAGCGTTTTCAAAGCGGAGCGACGACGCAGCGACTCCGCAACGGATTTGCCGACGTGTTTGCGTGGCCGCCACAAAAAAGCAATGGCGTTCAAACTTATCTCCGCGGCGAATCTGTCGCGCATCCGTTGCGCATCCGCGGCGTGAATGCTGCGTCGTCGTTCCGCTTTGAAAACCCTCGCAATCCGCCAGTGTGGCAACTCCCTAATAGAACAGTATTTAGTCCATATTATACAGTACTTTTGTACTGTATATCTACCGACGCCAGTGGATTTAATTCTTTAACTTTTAAACTGGATCTATTTTTAACAATTGTGCGGTAAACATGTATAGTATTTCATCATTCACATATTTTAGGTCTGATATTGTACACGAAATGTTGGTTCATGCCAAAAGTGCTGGCCGCTTTTGGCGTCAGCCAAAGTTTCAGACTGGCAGTAGCTTGCCATAAGGTCGTTATCCACCTATCACAAAACCACTTGTGTTACTAACATCAGATTTCAATCAAAATCGAGGAAAGACATGTGGTAGTAACCCGACATATGGCTGTCTACATAATTATCTACGTACTGCTCTATCGTTTATTGCACAAAAATAGTAGGATACAGACAAAGTACTTTTAAACTTAAAATTAGTTGCGCATTGATAAGATATTACAATGAGGGAACCCCTGTCATATCAATGTGGGCTATCGCGTGTGAAAAATCCGCTAGATGGCGTACTGTTGGACTGAGGTTCAACATCAACAGCATTCAATTGGTTGTTTAGTTTGTCAAATTGATATTTTGACAGATCACGTTTAAAAATAACTAATCACATTGTATATGGACCTCAGTCAGTACGCCATCTAGCGGATTTTTCACACTCGATAGCCCACATTGATATGACAGGGGTTTCCAAACTAGGCAATGCCTGTATCCTGTATCTATTAAACGTTAAATAGGAATCAGAATCTGACTAAGTTAAGTATTCTAAACTAAGTATTATTAATAAGGCCATATTAATAATAAGAAATGACATGATACTAGTATTAAGGTGACGCTTAGGGCACACTAGCAACGTCAATCGATTTTAATTTTTAGCTACTAAACCGGATCTATGTTAAACAATTTCGGGGTTATAATCTCTCGGCAAACACCTATACTATTTATTTAATACTTATAGTTAACTGTTTGGTCTGCTTTTGCACTCCAATTTTAGATTACCGCCAAAAGTGGCCGCTTTTGGCGTGATTCAATTTTTCGCGTACAAAAACGTGCATGGTTATTTAATTAATATTATAAGTGTTTGCCGAGAGATAGTAATTCCGAAATTGTTTAAAATAGATCTGGTTTAGTAGCTAAAAATTAAAATCGATTGGCGTCGCTAGTGTGCCCTACCCGTCACCTTAATAAACTAGGCTGATTTGGATGTAACTGGTACACAATTCAAAATTAAAAAACGAGATTCAAAAAAAGAATCCCGGCTCTCATTGGTACTTCTTAACCATGAGCTTGCAAGTCTTATCGCCGTCCCTTGGAAAGTCCAACCCTACGTCAGCGAAATCTTTCCACGAGCATTCCAGGATGGTGGAGAACCCACACTTGTCTGCCAGCTTCTGTGATGGCACGGCCGTGAAGACTGTAGCCGTTCCCCCTACGCCGAGCAACTTGCAGAGCGGCTCTCTGGAATAGAAGATTACGGTTTCCATAAAATTTTGAAGTCAACTGGTCTTCAGGCTTAGAAGATAACGAGAAAAGTGGTGCACTCTCGTTTAAATTACTAAGAGCGGATTCGACCAACTTGACAGTTCTTCTTCTTTGAGTGCCTCATCAGTTCTGAAGGTTAGCCCTCAGCTTTCCGAAATCCTCTCTGTTCATTGCGAGACGAAACAGCCGCTCCACAGATGCGATGCCAGTCCACTCCCTTATATTGCGCAGCCACGATTTTTTCCTTCTTCCAACACGTCGCCTCCCCTCTATTTTATCCATCATGATGAGTTTAAGCAAGTTGTACCTCTTATGCCTAAGTACGTGACCTAAGTATTCGATTTTCCGCTTTTTGATGGCATTCATAAAGTTACGGGTCATGGCGACACGTTGGAGTACCGTTTTGTTTGTCACACCTAACTTGACAGTTATAAGATGATAACTATCCGCAGAATAATTTACTTCCTTACTTAATTTTTTTTGTAAACTAAATTGTGTTCTTCCAACGCCGTTATAGGTATATTTAGACAGTTAAATTGTCTAAGTAGTTATACCCTGTTTAACGAGTGAATGAACTTTTGTCTAAGGAAAGAACGAATGACATTATAAGCCGGCAAAAAACGATATGTATTAATTTGTGATTCATTATATTTTTGTTAAATAGGATTATACAGGTAATGCCAAAAGTCAAAGTCAAAAACAGCTGTGACAATGACAACGCCATTTTGAATTACGTAGAATATTACTATTTCTGTCAAAATTGGCGGTTTAAAAATTTACCATTGGAATATGCGTTGAATGTTGTATGAGTAAGTTGGTAGAACGGATTTTCATTTTACATTGCATATAACTGCGCTATGCGCTGCTAGTGAACCAGAAATAAGAAGACGGTGTGCAATGGCTAGGACAGCAATGACTGAACTGAGTAAGATTTGGAGGGACAGAAACATATGAAATCGAACGAAGATACACCTTGTTCGCACACTTGTCTTCCCCATCGCCCTCTATAGTGTCGAGACGTGGACAATCAAGGCAGCCGACCGGAAAAGAATCGACGCCTTTGAAATGTGGTGCTAGCTCCGCATGTTAAGAACCTACCATGGATTGCCCGAACCAACGTCTCGGTCCTCAAGAATTAAAAATAGATGATACTCAGCGCTTGTCCGCCACCTGTTTGCGAAGTATCGTGCAATATTTTCGACACATTGCACGAAGGAGTGGGGATAACTTGGAGCGATTTATTGTAACAGGTAAAGTAGAAGGGAGAAGACCGAGAGGTAGTAGTCCCCAGCGATGGTTAGACCAGATAGCGAAACAGCTCGAGATCCCGATAAGCATTGCCCTGCACCGAGCGGCGGAGCGCAGCCGATGGCGACAGCTGGTCGACAAAATGGATAAAGGATAAAGATTGGACGAATTCACCCTAAGACAGCCTGCATCGCTGAGACATCGCATAAGTATGAAAATCATGACAGCGAATGTTTATGTAACTAAACAGAGTTCCCATGTCATGATCCTTATTATAATTTATATATTTATATGATTTTTATAGTTTGATTACCTTGGTGGCGCAGTGGTTAGCAAGAGGTCCCGGGTTCCCTGGGTCGGGCCAAAAATTTGTACCACCTAAGAAATTCCAGTGTCAGCCCGGAGTCTGCAAGTTGGCGGTCTTATACTCCGTGCGTCGGAAAGCACGTAAAGCCATTTGTCCTGCCCCCGATCCCTCTCGGGTCGTGTTACCTAGTGTCCCAACGGAATATGAGGGTAAGGGTTTTTTTTATGTAATAGGTAGACAGACGAACAGACGGATCACCTGATGGTAAGCAATTGCCGCCGTCCATGGACACCCGCGACACCAGCGGTCACAAGTGCGCTGCCAACCTTTAACCCTCCCCTTATCCCCCGGATTGAGCCTCCGGTACCCTCACTCACGCAGCGAAACACAGCACAGTGCTGCTTCACGCCGGTTTTCTGTGAGGCCGTGGTATCACTCCGGTCGAGCCGGCCCATTCATGCCGAAGCTTGGCTCTCCCACGGTAAACTTGTGTTTGCGAAAACACGAGAGCCCTATAATATATCCTGCGTACGTGGCTGATCGTTGAGATTAGTCGCCATAGCCGTAATCGGTGGAGGATAATTAATTTATCAATATGCGGTGGTAGGTACATTAATGCATAAAAGTACCGAATTTGTTGACTGAAAACCACAAAATACGTATGTAATTTAAAAATGTTGAATTTCATCAGTGATTTCGACATGAACGACAGAAAAAAATAGTAAGACCCGCGTAAGTCTTGGCCAAATAACACAAAAAAAAGAAGAATGAATACCTCACATATTCATTAAAATAAAAAATATACATAAGTACCTTCTTATTGGCGCCAAAACTAGAACTCGATATAGAAAACCTTAAAATATAGCCTCAAATCAAAATAAAATGATAATACGGTGAGTTTTGGCTTATTATACATCTTATTGTGTCTAGTGTAGTGTCTATAAAGGTATACTTAATAAGGGAGGTACAGTTTAAACCCTAGAAACTTCTTAGAAAAATGTTATATGATGCAATAGTTACAATAGACGTGGAAAAACGTTTATTTATATCACTATAGTGATGGAGATACTAACTAATTATCTTAATGATTTGTAGTTTGAAATCGCCCGTAAAGGCAATATTTTTCCACATTACTGCAACAGCAGTAGATTACTGTGTGATTTCCTCAAGAAGTCGTATTACTGACGTCATTCGACATGTAGGTACATAGTGAATATATTATCGCTTGTCTTAGTTGACTTACCTATGATTAGACATGCTTTTCAACCAAGGAAAAATGCTTTACAGAATCGTTTTATCAAAGTAAATGCTTTAAAATTACTAATAAAAACGCATATAATTGTATAATTGAAAAGTTACTAAGTAGATCAATCTGTACAAATTATAAGTAAGTAAGGTAATCCGTGTGGTCCCCGGCAGAGTAGAATGGGCCACCCTCACTCTTACCGAGGTGTCGTAAAAGGCGACTAAGGTAAAGCTGCTGGCATGATCATCAGCGCCCAGAGAAGGAAAACTCTGCATTTATATCAAAACCCTCGCCAACCCGTTTGCCAAGCGTGGTGAGTATGGCAATTACTCCTCATGTGATTGAGGGAGGCCCGTGCCCCAGCAGTGGGGACTTAAATGGGCTGATGATGATGAAGGTAATCCGAAAACTCGAAACGCTTGCGGGTATCGTATCGTATGATCTCTTCGCACTATGTGCGGTTCGGGTGTCGGGGTAGACCCATTACCCGGGCTACATCTCGCGCCAATTCTTGGCGTGGTGTATACGCTCTAGGAGAGGAGGCCTCCCACGCTTGCGCGATGTAATTGACACCTAGCGCCATCAATTAGTATAAAGTGGAACTAATGTCCCGAAACGAGGTGAGGGCTTAGTAATTATATAAATTGGTAAACTGTACCTCCCTTATTAAGTATACTTTTATAGACACTACACTAGACACAATAAGATGTATAATAAGCCAAAAGTCATTATACTATCATTTTATTTTGATTTAAGACTATATTTTAAGGTTTATATTAAATAGAGGTCAGACATTATTGTATTTGTGATGCGAAAAATCCTGAAAATTACCCTTTTTTATAAATTTTTAATTTAAAATATTTTTTTCTGAAAAGCTATCTACACGTTCCTAAACATAATCATCAACTAAACCGGATCAATTTTAAACAATTCCGGGGTTACAACCTCTCGGCAAACACTTAACTATTTATTAAATAACCATGCACAAATGTTGGGTCGAAAGCGTACGCGAAAAATTGATTACCGCCAAATGGGGCCACTTTTAGCGTGAATGAATTTTTCGCGAACAAAACTGACCCAACATTTGTGCATGGTTATTTAATAAATAGTATAAGAGTTTGCCGAGAGGTTGTAACCCCGAAATTTGTTTATAATAGATCCAGTTTAGTACCTAAAAACTAAAATCGATTGGCGTCGCTAGTGTGCCCTACCCGTCACCTTAAGGAGTAGTGTCATTAATAGTTACTTTACAAATTAAAAAAGTTAGTATGGAAAATACAACTTTTTAGAAAATCGTCACACTAAACGGTAATTTCATAGGTAAAATCTAAATATTACCTAGCGGTATCTACCTTACCTGGCATTTAGGATCCGCCCTCCAAGCCTCGACCCTCTGTACTCCCTCTTCACAACCAGGCCTAGCGCCAGAAGTATCTTGTCCAATCCGAGGTGTTCGAAGATATTCCCTTTCTCTTCCATGTAGTCTATGACTGCGTAAACAGTCTTCCAGGCTTTGCCTCTTATCTGGGAAAATAATAGTTTATTCTCATTGAACATCCTATAAGTTTATGATGAATGAGTTTATGACAAAATCAATAATAGGCCTACCGATAAATACATTTTGTTAAAATGTATTTATCGGTAGGTATTATTTATTAATTAATGTTTTTTGAGGTTATGATTTACTTAATTCTTTTTTTTTCACTTGTTTTATTTGAATAATGTGAATGGTATTTTGGGAGAAAGCTTGTTGACGATTTTGAACTGTAAGTCAACAAGTCATAATATATATTAATAAATAAATAAATAAATATACAGCATTCTCTACCAGTCAACCATTAGGCGATGCTGAAATATATATGACGGCAAAATAAATATATATCCATAAACATACATAATAATAGATATATTACCAGAAACCTACTTATACTATAATTAATTTCTTAAAAAAAAAACAGAAAAAAAACGACGAATAACGGCTAACCTACATTGTAAGCTTTAAAGAGTTGGAACAGACAGAATACATCTTACCACAGCAGTCATAAAAAAAGGGGGAAAAAAGTTAAATTTCTACTGAGCCGAGAAAATGATCACGAACTAAACGCTTGAATGAAAATTTGGTGGAGGACTTTTTGATGTCATCAGGTAGCGAGTTCCAGAGCCTGATGGCAGACAGGGTAAAGGAGTTGGAGACACTTGCTGACTTGTCGTAAGAGATTCGAGTGATGGCAACTTTTTTTTATGTGATAAGTGGGAGACGAGCAGTCGTATCACCTGATGGTAAACGATTGCCGGCGCCCATCAACACCCATTACAACAATGGAGTCACAAGTGCGCAGCCAACCGTTAGCCTTCCCCTCGGTCGGGTCTTCTGTACCCTCACTCAATCGGCGAAACACAGTGCGGCGCTGCTTCACGCCGGTTTACTATGTGGCCATGGAATCACTCCGATCACGACGGCCCATTCATGCCAAACCGTGGTTCTTCTTCGGTAAAGCTCAAGAATGAAGTTCCACGTCCGAAGGGCTTTTTTATACGATAGGTGGCAGACAAGCAGCATATCATCTGATGGTAAGCGATTGCCGCCGCCCATGGACACCCGCGACACCAGTGGAGACACAAGTGCGCTGCCAACCTCTAAACCCGCCTTTCCCGGATTGGGCCTCCGGTACACTCACTCACGCAGCGAAACACAGCACACTGCTGCTTCACGCTGGTTTTCTGTGAGGCCGTGGTATCACACCGGTCGAGCCGGCCCTTTCATGTCGAAGTGTGGTTTTCCCACGGTCGCTTTACCAGGAATATGATAAGCAAAGCCACCTTCCCCTTTTCTATCTACTCTTAATAAATAAGACCGCCTAAATTGTAAGTACATTGTATCTCTGTATACTTTTATGTATCTATCTATCTGTATAAGCAAAATGTTACATTACCACTGCATGGTCTAGGTTTCCTTTCACACTGACTATACAGCAGTTGAGTGCTACCAGGGTCCTCTTGCCATCAGGGTCGACGGTGTAACATCCAAGACTCGTGCGTTCCGCGAGGGAGTCCCTCCATGTATCGCTCATGCCGTCCACGCTTTCTTCGTCCTCCATAAGGCCTAAAAAGTGCAGTATAATGAGTATTTATTTATGCTATATATACATATATTGTTTTAAATTACTAGTATTTTAGCCTAATTATAAGAGGAGTGACAGATTATATCTCTGACGTTCTAAATACTCTATAAAACTCTCACTCCACTAAGATAAGTGGTGGTCTCCTATAGGCTCTTCCATGGAGAGTGCTCTGAAGAGCTGTTTAATATCATACCAGGGTCACCATTTTACAATCGCACGACTAGACGACGTGGTCCACCCATACTATCTGGAACCAACCCCTTCTAGAACGCTCCGTTCCTAGTACTCATTTTTCAAACGCTCGTTCAAACTCGGGAATGAGCTTCCAGCCGCGGTGTTCCCTGTTCGCTACATGTCCTTTTTTAAACGAGGTTTGAAAAGAGTGGCATGAGTGTGGTGCTCCGGCATTGTTGATGTTTATGAGCGGCGGTTACCATTTACCATCAGATGGGCCGCATGCTCGTCTGCCTATTATTCGCAATAAAAAAAAAACAATATCAGATATCGCCCTAAGACAGGTTTTCGTTAGAAAAACCTGGTGTCTACAAGGTTGACTGCAGTTGTGGTAGTTCGTACATTGGCCAAAAACAAACCAAAGGCAGCGTTCACTACCACTGTTCCAAACATATGGATAGCAGTTGGTTTGTTTCCCCTGTCTAAGGGCTGCGGAGGTTAGACGGCGGTCGCTCCAATCTAATTATTACTCATGAAATCCTGAATATTGGTCCAAGATTAGTCCCCCGGGTATCAAAGAAAGAAAGAAAACATTTATTATTATAGACATCACAACAGAGAACATACAGCAGTTGTAAACAGAACACAATTTGGCACAAACAAAACAGAAAACAATTAAAAATACATTAAAACAAAAGGAATAAAAAACAAAAATATATTCAATCATGTCTAGACAGTGCCAAATGAATATTATAGTGTATTATGACTTCTAGTATAAATGGCCCTCACTCAGCTTATGTCACAGCCCAGACAAAGGTAACTGACGCTGGTGTTCAGTGAGACCAGCTGAGTGAGCCAAAGCGATGTACTTTGGCAAGTTAAGTTGCCGCTGATAACTAACGTTGGTCAGTTTGATACACAAACCTTGACTTACGGCATTGGATGCACAAAGGCTCATCGTTTCCCAAGTGTTCTACCAAGATCTGCAGGGCTTCCTCATCGTCTTCTGGAAGTAGATCTTGAATCACCCAGCTCTTCCCGTTTGCTTCCCAAGTGTCATACACGTGGGGGCACGATGAATCCCAGACTCGTTTGAATCCCATTGTCTGAAACAAACAGATCTTAAATATTTTCATAGTAATATCTAATATTCTGTATTTATAAAGAGGTAAAGGACAATGAACCTTCATATACTTACAATTTTTGTTATTATATTTTTTTGCGTCTTGGTATGAAAAATATGAGATAATAAATAAGTATAGCTTGGAGTTCCTCAACAGATAGGCACGATTGTCGTAAGTCTGGAAATAAATATACATTTTAGGGTAGGGCACGTCTCTACCGGTAGGGTAGGAGGCCCAATCCGGGAGAAGAGGAGATTTAAAGGTTGGCAGCGCACTTGTGACTCCATTGGTGTCGCGTGTGTCCATGGGCGGCGGCAATCACCTACCATTAGGTGATTCGTCTGTTCGTGTGTCACCTATGACATAAAGAAAATGTAAAAAATACCTACTTACTGTTGTAAATTAGCAAAGTATCGATAGTCCCAAAGTAGCATTTTGTTATAACACACTTATGTATAAACCATGCACCTCAGGATTTTAAAAATCCATGTGAATATTTCTACCATTAGCTCGGCAGGGAGGGAAAGAGAACATCGTGAGGAAACCTGCACGTCTCGGGTAGTTTCTTAAAAATTGTGGATACCTACAATATTTGGTATAATTATTCTGAACGTGTAATATAAATATAAATATAATATAATTCTCACAACATCTCATACGTTGACCTGATTCCATACTAAGTAGCTTAAGCACTTGTGTTACAGATATCAGACAACAGAGGAACACAAATGTATTCTTAAATACATATATTACACCCAGACACTGAACAAACACAAGTGTTCATCGCACGAATGTTTGTCCAGGGTGGGGATCGAACCCACGACCTTTGGCGTAAGAGGCAGGGTCACTACCAATTGCACCATCCGGTCAGTCATAATGTAATGATCCAGTTAATCTGGTTTTCCGGTTTAAGGTTACGGGTAGGGCACACTAGCGACGCCAATCGATTTAATTTTTTAGCTACTAAACCGGATCTCTTCAAAAATTTCGGGGTTACAACATCTTAGCAAACACTTATACTATTTATGAAATAACCATGCACAAATGTTGGGTCCGTTTTTGTACGCGAAAAATTGATTACCGCCAAAAGCGGCCACGTTTAGCATGAATCAATTTTTCGCGTTCAAAAATGGACCCAAAATTTGTGCATGGTTACTTAATAAATAGTATAAGTGTTTTCCGAGAGGTTGTAACCCCAAAATTGTTTAAAATAGATCCCGTTTAGTGGCTAAAAATTAAAATCGATTGGCATGGCTAGTGTGCCCTACACGTCACCTTAAGGGTTTAGTTATGTATAACTAAAAATAATATTTATTGTGTGGTTATACTTAGTTATCATTTATTACCCATAAATACAAAGTAATAGATGTAATTATCAAGAGTGATGGGTGTGTTTAGGTAAACATAATAATTATTCATTTTATTTGCCTATTTATTGCCAGTCATCGTCACGTTGACGGCCAGACACCACCTGACACTCAGCCTCATTTCAGAAGATTAATTAAAATGACGATTACACTTAATAGATTTATCTACTTACATAACAGCCTTGTTACGGATCAGTGGCGCCGCCATCGGGTTGTTATTAATTGTAACATAACTACACAATTACTGAAAAATGTATCAAGACATTTATGATAAGAAGGATTCGCGATCTTTCAAGCTTATTTTGCACACGCACATTGATTCATGTCACAAAATACGGTATTTGACTATTTTTTAATTTTGTAATCAAAAGACCTCTCAATGATAGAAACATCGTTGAAAGAATTACCTACTTGATTCTCATTTAAACTACCTGAGAAATCACAACTTTAAAAAAAATCTGCAAAAAAAAACCGCCTTCAAAAACCACGAACTAAACCAGTTAAAATCAATTGGCATCGCTAGTGGTCACCCTTCACCTTAAATGAAAGTTAAATTATTAAAGACATCTATTCTATAGACATATTTTAAATAAATGAGTTGCGTGTGTAAAATGAACTTAAAAATTGTGAATACTTACCTTAAAAGATTCCCAAGATTACTTTCGTTTAAGGTGACGGGTAGGTCACACTAGCGACACCAATTGGTTTAAATTGTTAGCAACTCAACCGGATATCGTTTTAACAATTTCACAGCTCCAGCCTCTCGGAAAGCACATATACGTACTATTTATTTAATACTTAGGTATACTTAACTTTTTAGTCTGCTTTTGTACTCGAAATTTGAATTACCGCCAAAAACGGCCACTTATGGCGTTATTCCAAATTTAGAGTGCAAAAGCAGATCAAAAAGTAGTGCACAATCATTAGATAAATAGTATGTTTGCTTAGAGACTGGAGCTCCGAAATCGCTTAAAATAGATCTGGTTTATTAACAGCTAATAATTTAAATTGATTGGAGTCGAGTTAGGGTCGAGTACCCGTCGTCTTAAATATCTTATATTCGCCACAATTTATATTCTTATTGTTATGTAAACTGTTTAATAAATTAAAACCGATGGACGGCGCTGTTTTCCTCCTTCCCCCTTTCACCCCCGCCAAATATCTAACAAACTAATTGTGAGTACAGTATTGAAAGAGTTATCCTTTAACTCTTTACAGTTGAGGAGTTGACCTTCCATCATCAGCAGGGTTACAAAATAAATACAATCAGGCGTTAATACTGGTGCAGTTTTGATAAAAGATACAAAAAACATGACGTTTGCCTTCAAAATTTGAGGATTTTCCTCAATTTTTCCAGGATCCTAATATCCTCAGCATGGTACCAATGCGGGACTATTTACTTTCCAACTATAAAAGATCCATTTAAATCATAAATGGCAAAGTAATCGGCGAACAAACATAAAAAAATATATATTATACATATCGAATTGAGATCTTCCTCCTTGTTCTTGAAGTCGGTTAAAAAGTACGGAATATAAATATTGATACTAACCTTAAATTGATGGAGCGGTCTGTTGAACTGATTCAGTTACTCATATCAAGAACGCGCATGTCCGACTGGCGCAAGCGCAACAATGAAGTCAGGTAGTTGACTAGGTTATTGTTTAGTACAATGTTCTTGCAGTAGGGTTGTCTGGACCAGAGAGTTAATAGAAAGACTTCGAACTTTTTTGTATGGAGTCTGACATACCCTCAATTTACCACTTATGTACCTACGTCAGCTTCAAAAATATAAATTATCTGAGCATTTGACAAAAGACAACTAATTGTATGTTAATTACTTTTAATATACGCCAAGTGCATTTTAATGTTTCAGTTATTCTACTATTAAATGTCGTAGATTACTAATACTTTTTGAAAAAGTATTCCAGTTCGAATATCCAAAAAAATGTTTATGTAGATAGATACAGCCAAATTAAATAAGGTTCGATGTTCATTTACCCAATACTATCTTTACTACTTAGACAATTTAACACGGGACGTGGCATGTGGACGATTTCCCCTCTGCCAAAGTACACGACCAACGTGATTCCACGTTGGTCGTGTACGCCATTTCGAATTCGAATCTGTCACTGAGCGGAACTCGTCATAATGGTTGTTGTACAGTTTTTACTTGCGAACCACGATCAGAAAAATCTTTTTTTTTCTTATCACGCATAAGTATTTTTTTAATAAAATAAACGTTATTTCACAGAATAATAACATTTTTCATCTACATATTTTGCGACAGAAATAACCCCAAAAGATAATAGGCGATATCGTGGTACGTTGACACGATCTTTCACGATTTTGATTAGGTAGTGTTGTGACAATGATAGAAAAAATTAATAATTAATGTCTGACTATTTGACTGTTTTTATGTCACTACCAGAGCAGATGGGCTTTTCTATTTACTCAACTGTATTAGAAGGAGGTAAAATAGAAATTGAAAGAAAAGAGACGAAATGATAAATGCATTGAAAAGATACTGGTCGTTGTGAGAAGTATTGAAGAATAAATATAAGAAACAACAATAAAAGTTATCCCGGCTCATTTGCTATTGGTTATTGAAGAGTCACTTCGGTTTCCCTAAGATTTCATCATCAGATCCTGACATGGTGACAGGCATTCTTTCAAACAAAAAAATGAAAAATATTTTTCTACGCACAGCTTTAGATGCATATTACATTTTTACTAGAATAAACAGCTGTATAGATATACTTACTTTATTGCACAAAATAGACAACAAAAACAAGGCATTACAGAAACTTAAATGTACCTACTTAAATGGCTGTATGACTGTTTCAACAATCCAACCCTTTCACCGTCTTGGTGACCGCCCAGACCACTAGGCTACCGCGGTATTAAATTATAACTTACTTGTACTTATCTGCATTTTCGCTGCTGTGAACAAGTGATTCATCAAAGTTCGTCAACAAACATCATCATTCCAATTCATTACTTATTCATATCTAGACCATCACTAAACTTCCCTTCCCCCCGTGGATTTTGGCAGAATTTTCTAAAACTAAATCTGCGTACTAAATTGTCTAAGCTTTACCATCTTGTAATTTAATACAACATTTCAATTATTCAACAGAGATTAGGCACCGACTTCGGTAAAACCTTTTCTCGAGTGTACTGTTATAAAATATTATTTGAAGTGTTTATAGTGATAAAAATATTATTTTACACTTTTTAGTTCGTGGTTTTTGAAGGCGGTTTTTTTTTCGCAGAAATAACGACTAAAGTTATTAACAAACTAATTGTGAGTACAGTATTAAAAGACTTATCCTTTAACTCCTTACCGTTGTGGAGTTGACCTTCCATCATCAGCAGAGCCATAAAATTAATACGATTAGTTGTAAATACTGGCAGTTTTGAGAAAAGATACAAAAATATTACGTGTGCCTTTAAAATTTGAGGGTTTAATTTTTTTTGCAGCCCGCTAGCTAAAACTACCTAGCGTGTATCTATTTACATTTGACGTGAAACTTTTTGTTAATTAACAACTAGTGGCCCGCCTTAACTTCGTTTCGGGACATTAGTTGCACTTTATACAAATAGATGGTGCGGAGTGTCGATTACATCGCGAAAGCGATTTGTGTTTTCGGATTACCTAAAAGCGTTGCCGCTGTCTGTTATTTACCTCTTTAAAAATAGATAAATAGTAAATATAAGTTAGTAAATGTGGTTTAAGTAAAGTATAATCACATTTTTGAGATTTGTATAAAATATAATTGCAAAGCGAACCGCTTGACAGCGGAACAGCCAGTAATTTCCTAGTAGGAGAAGCGGAACACTTGCAAAACGGCTTTTTCTAGCGTTTAGAATTTACTATTACGTTCTTTATTTTTCTTAGCTCATTCGGTGGCACTTCTTGTTGATAGTAGCGCGTAGGAGACAAAGAGTAGGTGCATTTTAGTGTATTAGTTATATCTAACGGATGGCTATACATATTATAATATCTGTGGTTAATAGTATAGCCGCGTCAGAGGTGTGGCGGGTGTGATAACCCTGACATAGGACAGCGGCTCGATAGACACTCAAGGCGGAGCGTAAATACTCGTACGTACTAAACTTCTTGATGGTGCACTAGAAATGAAGACAGTGAAACAACACCCAACATGCATGTTTTCCCGAGAGTATGTTATTGTCTAGTCTACTGTAATATTTGAAATAGAGCCATGGTGCCAGTTTCTATTAGTAACTTAGTAGATACTACTAACTATAATAGGAAGAGTCCTATTACATTATTACAGGTATGTAATACCTACATCTTCTTAATATTAATATCGTTGGTGTAGGGGGATGCCGTAGTACTTGATAGGGGTGAGTCGAAATAATAGATGAAATGTTTATAATATAAGAAAACTTGTATTCTAAATTTGTTTAAATTAATTCTAAGATGGTTAGTTTAGAACGCGCGAGTTGAATGCTTGAAATGTGCGAAATGACATGATTTTATATAATTAATATGGAATGAAACTAAAATTATGCTGATTCGAACCGATGTGCGGTGCTTGCCCGTACAGTTGGCATAAAACTCTCCAAATATTACAATCTTTAAAGTTATATTATTTGCTAAGGGGTAACTTTTACCGCTATTTCTTTTCGTTCATAGCTTAGGTTAAGTATAACAGCATCTAAGATAACAAGATGTATATAGGAAGGTATAACTAACTCCCATACCTAATAAACAAAAAGTTTAAAAACAACCTTTCAACTCCCCCCTCCCCCCTATCCCTCCTGATTGGACCCCCGGTACTCTCACTCACGCACCGAAACACAACACAGTGCCGGTTTCTTATATAATATTATTCGTATTCTTGATGCAGAAAAAAACTCAAAATTTAGTTTTTTTCTGCATGTGATTATTTTTTTGTTGTGTAGAATTGATGTTTTGATCACTTATGTTTGGGACAGAAAAAACAGATTTTTCTTTTTTAGTATGATAAGTGATATAATATCGCTTTTGTGGAAAACACAATTTACTTAAGATGGCTTCGGGTTACCCTCAAATACAAAGTCCTGTCCTCTCCTCACGAATTAAATCTTAGCTCCTTTGGACACGACACAGTGAAGTGTAAGAATATCCAGTAAAAGGCTACTACTTCACTGTACTTATTATAATGTATTGTGGAATGTTGTGATAGTTAACTCGCCAATGTATTATGCGGGTGTCTAGTCAATAGTTCAATCTGATAATATGAAACTGGGCACTGATCTTAATGCAACTGCATAGGATTCAAAATAGGTTGAAAAATATTTTCTCAGCCGCAAGATTCTCGTCTTGTTATGCCCATCTTAGCTGATACCGGAAGATAAATCTTGGAATAAAGACAAAATAATGTGTTATTCACAGGAAATAAGAAAATTTGCTTTTAAACTCATCATCATCTCAGCCAATAGACGTCCACTGCTGGACATAGGCCACCCCCAATGTTTTCCACAAAGATCGGGCCTGTGCCGCCCGCATCCAATGGCTTCCCGCGGTCTTCACCAGGTCGTCGGTCTACCTTGTGGGGGCCTGGCACGGTTGCGACTTCATGTACGTGGCCTCCACTCGAATACCTTTCCGCTCCAACGGCCGTCTGTTCACCTCGCTATATGCCCTGCCCATTGCCACTTGAGGCATGCAATCCTTTGGGCTATGTCTGTAACCTTAGTTCTCCTGCGGATCTCATCATTTGTGATACGATCACGCAAGGGGACTTCGAGCATAGCCCTCTCCATTTGCTCTCTGGGTGACTTTGAGCCTACTTAATCGGCACATTGTAAGCGGTTACGTTTCGGAAGTATGTCATCACTGGCAACACACACCCATTGATGACTTTCGTCTTGAGACACTGCGGTAGGTGGGCCGCAAAATTGCTGCGTATCTTCCCAAACGCTGCCCAGCCAAGTTTGATTTGCCAATCGACCTCTTTCTGGAAGTTGGACTTACCAAGCTGGACTTTTTGTCCGAGGTAGATGGACTCGTCCACAACTTCCAATGTAGATGGCTAACATTGTTAGGTAAACTATCTACGATATATCTAACGGTGAAAACCTATATAAACAGTTACTTAACAATATTATCCCTTCTTTACGGATTACTTCTAGGTACCTAGGGCTTCTACCCCCTCCGGCCACATTGGCAACTAAGATTCACAACCAGTTGCCGAAGAATAACTAACACTCTTGCTACTTAACCAGTTGCCAAAGACGATAGATTTTAGTTTAGATAGAACAGGTTTCCTCACGATGTTTTGCCTCACTGTCGAGCTAATGGTAAATACGCACGACATAGATTTGAACAATCCAGAGGTGCATCCTCGGATTCGAACTCGGTCCCCCCGTACGGAAGGCGCGTTCTGAACCACTGAGCTACCATCGCTCTAGCCAGCCAGCGTAATAAGTACCTGCCTAAGTAAATAGGTAAGTAATAAACTGTTAAAGTCCGATTCGACCAAACTTTATCCGTGGATAAATCTATGGTATAATAATAACGTCTGATTTGTATAGAATGGCAGCGCTATACCATAGATTTATTATCTCTAAGGATAGATTCGACCAATATTTATCCGTGGATAAATCTATGGTATAACGTCAGATTTATAACTATAGAATGACAGCGCTATGCCATAGATTTATTATCTCTAAGGATAGATTCGACCAATCTTTATCCGTGGATAAATCTATGGTATGACGTCAGATTTATAACTATAGAATGACAGCGCTATGCCATAGAGTTACTATCCCAAAGCGCCATAATAAAAAAAAAAACTATCCCTAAGGCTAGATTCGACCAATCTTTATCCGTGGATAAATCTACGGTATAACGTCAGATTTGTATAGAATGATAGCGCTATACCATAGATTTATTGTCGGAATAAGGTTGTCTTAGTAGGATAGTCGAATTTAAAAGTAAGGTAGGTACCTTACTTTTAAATTCGACTATCCTACTATCGACATCGACATCTAAATAATATTCGGTAACAAACTACCTAATTTCCGAAAATGCAAACGATACGCTTGTAGAATGAAATTAACTACTTATTTGCGGGTATTTTCATGGTCACGACTAGACTACAATGAATAGGCTAGATAAAAGATAACCATTACAAGTAGTCAATGTTTTGTGATGGACATATATGAGTTTTCAAAGTTTACTCATACAGTAGATAGGCAATTATATTTAATCTAATAAGCGAAACTGCGCATTTTCCTAGCGGTTGGCTCTTATGCGTTAAGAAATACGAGCCATGTTTTCATATACTGTTGACGTCAAGTGTTTTCATACAAAGTATCTATGGAAATCAGCAATAAGTAGGCCAGTGGTTCAAATCGCGCCTTCCGGGGGGGTCGTAGTTCGAATTCGAGCATGCACCTCTGGATTTTTTAAATTTCGTGAGTATTTCTACCATAAACATGCAACTCTGAATTTTTTAAATTTCGTGAGTATTTCTACCATAAGCATGCAACTCTGGATTTTTTAAATTTCTTGAGTATTTCTACCATAAGCATGCAACTCTGGATTTTTTAAATTTCGTGAGTATTTCGGCCATAAGCATGCAACTCTGGATTTTTTAAATTTCGTGAGTATTTTTACCATAAGCATGCAACTCTGGATTTTTTAAATTTCGTGAGTATTTCTGCCATAAGCATGCAACTCTGGATTTTTTAAATTTCGTGGTTATTTCTACCATAAGCATGCAACTCTGGATTTTTAAATTTCGTGAGTATTTCTACCATAAGCAAGCAACTCTGAATTTTTATAATTTCGTGAGTATTTCTACCACAAGCATGCGTCTCTGGATTTTTTAAATTTCGTGAGTATTTCTACCATAAGCAAGCAACTCTGGATTTTTTAAATCTCGTGAGTATTTCTACCATAAGCATGCAACTCTGGATTTTTTAAATTTCGTGAGTATTTCTACCATAAGCATGCAACTCTGGATTTTTTAAATTTCGTGAGTATTTCTACCATAAGCATGCAACTCTGGATTTTTTAAATTTCGTGAGTATTTCTACCATAAGCAAGTAACTCTGGATTTTTTAAATTTCGTGAGTATTTCTACCATAAGCATGCAACTCTGGATTTTTTAAATTTCGTGAGTATTTTTACCATAAGCATGCAACTCTGGATTTTTTAAATTTTGTGAGTATTTCTACCACAAGCATGCGTCTCTGGATTTTTTAAATTTCGTGAGTATTTCTACCATAAGCAAGCAACTCTGGATTTTTAAAATCTCGTGAGTATTTCTACCATAAGCATGCACCTCTGGATTTTTCAGATCTATGTACGTATTTCTATCATTTGCTCAGCGGTGAGCGAAAACATCGTGAGGAAACCTGCACGTTTCGTATAGTTTCTGAAACGTGTAACTATTATAGTTGGTGTGTGTGAGCTATGGGATTGGATTGGACAGTGTAAATATAAGAATTACTTATTTAAAAAGGTAAATAAAACTGTAATAGAAAAATGAGCAAACTTAACCACCGTTTTGATGTATTTTCGTTACTTTTGACACAGAACAGAGTAAGAACAATACATTAATACACAAAACAAAACATAGAAAAATGGTTGCAACACCAAAAATATGTGATTGTTATTCACAGTATAACAATCAAACAAGATAACAAGTATGTACAAGAAAGACCGACAGAAAAAGAACAGAGCATGATAAACAATTAAAAAAGGCTTCGTAGCCAGTCGGTAGTAAAAAAAAATACAAAATACAAAATTTCTTTATTAATTACTTCAGACTTAAATTATTAGTATTTGAAGCCTCCTTTTAGGCATTAAATTGCCTGTGTCAGGAGACAACGCTCTGCATAACTGCTTAGTGTATAATGATAAGTAGAAGTACCTAGTACATCAATACGTAAGAAGTAATACATCAATTATATCAATCAATTATTCATTTTGGACTATTTTTATAACATTTTTAATTATTTATTTATAACATTTTTTTAATTTAAATAAATCGAATTATGTTGAAGTTTTTATATTAAACGATATAAAAAAAAAATTGACTTTTATTTAGCATGCATGTTTAGGTGGTATGGTTATCTGTAGTAGTATGGTTGTCTGTAGTCGACAGTCTGGTTCCCCTGCTAAAGGGTTGCGAAGGTGAGACGGCAGTCGCTTCAATGTAATTACTAGACTCCCCAAATCCTGAATCATGGTCCAAACGTAGTCCCGGTTCCAGAGCGACAGCTTTGGATGCAACCGGGAATTACGCGCTAAGATGAGGATTTGTGGGAATCGGAGTATACCTACAATTTTAAATCGTATCTCTTATGTATAGCACAGAATAAATGTGTCTTTTTAGGTGAGTAAGTAGGTAAGCAGGTAGGTAGGTATGTTACAAAGGTTCTTAGGGTACCTAAGTACCTACTGTCTCTTCGCCTACTTCTCACACTAAAACACAATTACCTACCTACCTAACTAAACGTCCTATTGGTTTAGTGGTTTAAGTACCGGAACGTGATCTAGAGGTCCTAGGTTCGATTTACGGGCCGAGCAAAAAATATGTGGCGAATTTTTCGAAAATAGCTCGGGTTTGTGATCATCCTATTCGCATTTGGCAAGCGTGGTGATTAAGCCTGATCCCATCATAGTAGTGATGATGATTTCTATGATTAGGTAAAGCCTTTGCCCTGCTTTTTCAGTTTTTTAGATTTTTGCGTTGCATTATAACTAAAATTAATTGAGACTGGGATTAACACGAAATTTATTATGAAACGTCAAGCAAAATATGCGAGTACCTACATAAAGGTGTATCTCCTAATAATTTTCATGTTAATCCCCGTTTTAATTAATTATATCTACTTATCTTGTTTGTTCATTCGTCAAAGTAAAGCGCATGTCCTGAAATCAAACTTGCGATATTTAATAATCATACGGCTTCTCAAGCCGGGCAATAAGTATTTGCGTACAGGTTTGTGTGTGTAAGGTATGTCGTGATAGTCAGTGAAAAGTAGCTCACTCAGCTTCGGCTATGGCTTTAGGTAGGAGTACCTTCAGGCCATGGCGCTGGTTTTATGTGATCCCTAATGTGACGCACGGACAATATAAACTATTTGTGTACCTATATATGGTACACAAATAGTTTATATGTATAGGTAAATAAAAAGTTTATAATTAAAATAATTTAAACTTATGTGTGGGCAAGTCAATAATAATCGGTCAGTGCCCCGCCAAAAAGATAGCCGAAAAACGGTATATCAATACAATAGACTATGAAGGCACCCAATAGCAATATTAATTATTATGTACTTACATTAAGTTACGTTAATTAGCTCATATCTTTTCGTATTTTTATTTCGTAATTATAAATGTAAGGTGTTCTTATTAATGTTAGCAAAACGATTTTCAGTAAAGAGGTATGTATGACATGCAATTATCAGTATCATCAAATTGGCTGACTAGGTCATGTTCATGTCATAGGCAAGCAGATTTGTTTTTATTTAGTTAATCTACATTATTTACATAAGCGTAAGGTTCGTTAGGTAATTTGGCATTTATTATTAGTACGAGTACCTATATATATGTTAATGAAATGGTATGTTAATTAATTATAACTGAAAAAGATTATACATCACATTTCGTCCGAAGAGATTAGTTATTTACTGGTAGTAACGCATAGGTGTCACCACTATCCACTGTGTTTGAGGGTACTTGAAAGCGAAATTGAAAATATTTTATAATTTATATGTAGGGAAGTTTATTTTTTCCTGTCTTTCGATAATTTAACTAGCCCTCATTTTCGCAGTTCAGTGCTCGACCACTACACTCGTGTTCTCCCACTGCAAAAATAAAATAAAAATGCCTAAACGTAAATCTGATAATTTAGAAGACGACCTTGAACGACTTTTTAAAAAGGTTAAAAAGTTACAAAACAAGATTCGCGCTCGTGATGACGCAGATTTCGAAGAAACAGGTATGTACCAGTTTACATCCTACTTTTAAGTGAAAGTGATAAGTGGTTTATAGAAATAAATTCATATTTATAAAATAAAAAAAATATTAATTATGCAATCGAAATAGTCATTGGGGCTATTTCACCGCATTGATGAATTGGCGCGCAGTTCGCTGGGGGCTGCGCCCACCCGATATCTTTAGTTAACACCTGTTACCTAAAATATTTTGTTGACTCAGTCAATCAATAAGACGCTTACGGCGCAGTGTTTACTGCATATTACGGCCGTTAAGCTGTCGAAATATATGCAGTACTTACATAAAAAGGATGACATTTATATTTAGTTTTCTTACCTGAGAATATTGCACTTTTCAGTGCCTCCTCCTGGCTCACCACTGGAAGATCCATTGCCCATAGCAAACGAAGATCAGGTCTTAGACCCGCCGTCTGAACAAGGCCAGCTACTGCCCGGTGATTACATTGTTACCGATGAAAATATGCAACAAACAATTCAGGAGCCTGAGGAAACTGTTCTCATCTTCCAGATCGATGATCAGAATAACAATGGTCCATATCCAGAGACCTCGACCAGAAATTACACTAATCCGAATTCCACCATAGTGCCCAGCACCGTCGAGACTATCGAGTTAGATGACGACATCTTAGAAATACTTGGAGACGACCCTTCTTCTGCAATCAAGCGGGGCCCGCCGACACATAAGGAAATAGCCTCTAGATTTCAACACATAACTACTCAAGGATTGTCCAAGGAGTGTCGTAAAGATCTAATTAACAAATATCCATTGCCTGCAAATTGCCTTCATGTTGGCGCACCTGCAATAAATCCTGAAATAAAAGCAGCGTTAAATGATAGCATATTAAAACGGGATAAAGGTATAGAAAATAAACAGAATGAAATGTCGAGTGCCATATCGTGTCTCACAGAATTAATATCTTTACATCTTTCTTCGAAGGAAAATAATAATGTTATTTTGTAAAAACTTATGGACATAGGACGTATATTATGCGATATTCAACATGGAGACTCAGTTACGAGACGAAATTTTATACTGTTTGCAGTAAAAAATGATATGCAAGAGCATTTGAAAAACACTAAAATTGATACCTCCTTATTTGGCGAACAGCTATCCGAGACGATAAAATCAGCTAAAGCGGTCAATAAATCCGGCGCTGACTTGAAGGGCGATCCTCCAAAAACGACGGTGCCTAAGAAGACAAAACCTTCGAACGCACACGCTTTAAACCACAAGGCCGCTCCTCTTCGCAGGCCGCCAGGAGCGGCGCCGCTTGCGCAGCGGAACCGCGCGTACCCAGCCCCGCGCCAGCCGCCTCCGCCGCCACCGCCGCACGCGCCTGCATACAGAACGTCTTCAACTCAGCACCAGCCTCCTCTTCCGCCTCTGAATCGACGTCGCTTCTAAGTGGAGTTAAGTATGCAGGTCGATTATCAGATTTTTATCAACAGTGGTCTTTAATCACACAGGATCCTACGATCCTTTCATGGATTAAAGGCTACACAATAGAATTTTCTTCACCTGTATCGCAAAACTCACCTCCAATCCCACGTTATTATTCTCAATCTGAAATAAATCATTTATCTGAAGAGATATACATTTTGATAAAAATAGGCGCAATCTCCGAATGTCAACCTCGCAATGACCAGTTTCTTTCACCTATTTTTCTAATACCCAAACCAAACGGCAAAAACGGTTTATTTTAAATTTAAAAAGTTTAAATAAATTTATTCAGACTAGTCATTTTAAATTGGAAGATTTGAGAACGGCCATAAAACTAGTAACTCAAAACTGTTATATGGCTACCCTCGACTTAAAAGACGCATATTTTTTGATAAAAATTCATCCAAATAGTCGGAAGTTCTTGCGATTTTGTTTTGAGAATAAAACCTATGAATTTAATGTTTTACCGTTCCGGTTGAATACAGCGCCATTTATTACAAGCTTTTATTTAGTTTCACCTGTCCCGTTGTCTGTCGTTCTGTAATCAAATCTTGCGACTTAAATTTGATCTACTTCCCGGTTTCCGATTGAGCTGAAATTTAGAATGTAAGTATAAATCGGATGACAATGCAATGTTATTGTGGCATAGAGCTAATCTGATGATGGAGCTGGAAGGTGGCCATAGGAACTCCGTAATTAAATGATGCAACCCTATCAAGTTTGAGCTCGTTAGATTCGTCTTGATAAGTACTTTGATACTATATGGTAACCAGGGTCTGATGATGGAGCCGGAAGGTGGCCATAGGAACTCCGTAATTAAACGATGCAACCCTATCGAGTTTGAGCTCATTGGATTAGTCTAGATGAGTACTCTGATACTATATGGTAACCAGGGTCTGATGTTGGAGTTGGAAGGTGGCCATAGGAACTCCGTAATTAAACGACGCAACCCCATCGAGTTTGGGCTCATTGGATTAGTCTTGACGAGTACTTTGATACTATATGGTAACCAAGGTCTGATGTTGAAGCCGGAAGGTGGCCATAGGAACTCCGTAATTAAACGACGCAACCCCATCGAGTTGGTCTCGTTTGATTCGTCTTGACGAGTCTCTTGCTTTCGTCCCATATTAATTATTATGTACTTACATTAAGTTACGTTAATTAGCTCATATCTTTTCGTATTTTTATTTCGTAATTATAAATGTAAGGTGTTCTTATTAATGTTAGCAAAACGATTTTCAGTAAAGAGGTATGTATGACATGCAATTATCAGTATCATCAAATTGGCTGACTAGGTCATGTTCATGTCATAGGCAAGCAGATTTGTTTTTTATTTAGTTAATCTACATTATTTACATAAGCGTAAGGTTCGTTAGGTAATTTGGCATTTATTATTAGTACGAGTACCTATATATATGTTAATGAAATGGTATGTTAATTAATTATAACTGAAAAAGATTATACATCACATTTCGTCCGAAGAGATTAGTTATTTACTGGTAGTAACGCATAGGTGTCACCACTATCCACTGTGTTTGAGGGTACTTGAAAGCGAAATTGAAAATATTTTATAATTTATATGTAGGGAAGTTTATTTTTTCCTGTCTTTCGATAATTTAACTAGCCCTCATTTTCGCAGTTCAGTGCTCGACCACTACACTCGTGTTCTCCCACTGCAAAAATAAAATAAAAATGCCTAAACGTAAATCTGATAATTTAGAAGACGACCTTGAACGACTTTTTAAAAAGGTTAAAAAGTTACAAAACAAGATTCGCGCTCGTGATGACGCAGATTTCGAAGAAACAGGTATGTACCAGTTTACATCCTACTTTTAAGTGAAAGTGATAAGTGGTTTATAGAAATAAATTCATATTTATAAAATAAAAAAATATTAATTATGCAATCGAAATAGTCATTGGGGCTATTTCACCGCATTGATGAATTGGCGCGCAGTTCG
>CM032464.1:23929615-23976086 GCA_019059595.1 Marasmia exigua | reverse complement strand
TGAGTATCCTGTATAAACCTAAAAGCAATTTCTAAATCCTTTTTTTAAAACGTTATATGGGGGAGTAATATTATGCGTAATTATCATACTATGTGGTAAATAAACCTTTTAATTTCAGCATCTAAATCCCAGTTTCTGCCTATAAGCAAAAAGGCAAGCAAACCAACCACATGTGATGGCGCTAGCAACACTGCACTAGTGGAACAATTCTTCAATGTAATCTTCAGTGAGTTCCACAACACTCCTCCAGTCTGTGTCTGTGTGCAAATGTGTCCAGACCAACCCACGTACTGCTACCCCAATGGCTGCCTGAAGAAAGTTGATGTCAAAAGGAAGGCTCCCGATGATAGTCGACCGGCTCCTGTGACGAGCATTCAAGGGGTTAATACTGTTAATACAATGTTCCTGGTTGGTGAGAATGAATTCTCACAAATGTTGAATGACAACGCTGATAGTGGTAGAAATGGTAAGCTTAGGTATTTTTAAATGACCTATAAACAAAGAAAGACACACGACATGGTTACAAGCAGGCTTTAGGTACCAAACCCTACACACCACCTGGTTTCACACAATAGGTAACAGGCTATAATGGTTTCCCATGGGACACCAAAAAACTGAATATGTCATAGGTTACATAATTTAAAAAAATACTAACAATGCCAGTTGAAAGCATTAGTAGGTAGCTAAAAATAATAATATCTTCCACGATTTATTTGTTTGTGCTTTAATTTTCTAGTGCCTACAGAAATACCCACAAAGGCTAAAAACATGCGACCAGACCCATTCAAAGATAAATATAAAATATTATTCAAATCTAAGAAAATGCCTAAAGTAGAACTACGATATAACCTAAGAGAACAAGTAAAGAATATGAAAATCGGATCGGATTTACTCAAAGTAGAAACGAAAGACATTTCCAAAACGAGATGGCCGAAAGGGAAACAGTTTTTTGATGATCTGCAGGTATACAAAGCTAATGAAAAGCAAAATGATAGAAAAGTAGCTGATACAGGAGTTAGTCTAGCAGTTAGCGGTTCCAGCCCATTTACGTCAAAATATTTTAAAAGAGACTTGAGACGAAATGGAAAAGATGACATTGATATTGAACTCACAGAAATACCAGACGTTTTGGATAGCAAAAATTTCTCGATAGAAACATTGATAGAGAATTTAATAGGAAATAACTTTGAAGGAAAACGGGATACAGATGCTAAATCAGATATATTCCAAGATCCAAAAGACAATGTAAGTACTGAAGCTATTACGTCAAGTGATGGTACACTTAGTCCAGGCATAAATAAAACTACAAATGTGTCGCCTTGTGTGATATCAATGAATAAGACTAATCAGAATATAGAAGAAAATAAATACCTCGAAGAAAGTGCTATTGTTAAAGAGCGAATGGACCAATGGAAAAACTATACTTTTAATGAAATGATAGTTGCTCTTTCTAAAAGAATAGACAAACAGAATAATACGAGTATGGAAATAATGAGACAGTCCAGTAGAAATGACATTGAGCTGGTGTTAGAGAATTCAACAAATATTCTTAAAGGTGATGATAACTTAAAGACTGCTGAAAATAATTCTTTGCATAAAAACCTTACGGAGGAAATTCAGACTGTGATAAATACGGATAGGAGTGAAAATGTTAACGCTACACGGGAAAGTCGTAGGAAGAAGACACAGTTAAACTAAATTGTTGTAATGTAGTTATTACCTAATAAAATGTATAAGGAAAACGACTTCTTCAATCCAAAATTCTTCCAGGATTCCGGAAGAAATCTAATTGGGGGAAGGGGATAATGTTGGCAACGCACTGTGACTCTACTGGTATTGTAATGACAATTTTAGACACCCATGAGCGACAACAATCGTTTACCAACAGAAGGCATATTCTCGTGCACACGACATTTATATCGAACTCGATATTTATATGGGCGAATATATGAAATCTTTATCGTGTGCATATTAATGTGCCCTCAGGTGATCCGTCTGCCATCCATCCCATCCAACGGAGCCACACAGCAAATATGACGTTATTAAATATTGTGTTACACGATAGCTTAGTAACCTTTTGATATAACAAGTCAATTTGCAAAGATTTTTTTAAAATTTGTAATTAAACATTTACGTTATCTAATATCTTACTGCTGTGTTGCTCCCATCTCTATGTACCTACTATCACGTATAAAATCTAAGTAGCCTGTTCCATCTAGACAAGACATAAAATAGTAACAAGAACGGTTATAAACCTAATTTTAGCAAACAAAAGCAGTTGTATTAGTAATGCCATTTTCACTGTAAAAGTTTTTCCATCTGTGTCATTAGCGGTCGCGCAGTCTCACGGTGCCCTCTAGCGGTCATAATAGAACTGAGTTGTTTGCATACTGTACCAATCAAATCTAGCATAAATTTTAATTGAATATTTAACAACATCAGATACATTGATCTGACACCGAGATAGGTAGCTCAAGCACCTGTGTTACGGGTATCAGAACCAAAAGCGGAATGTTCTCGAGTGGAGGCCACGTACAGGAAGTTGCAGCCGTGGCAGGCCTCCCACAAGGTGGGTAAACGGTCTAGTGAAGGTCGCGGGAATTCCTTAGATGCGGGCGGCACAGGACCGATCTGTGTGGAGAACATTGGGGGAAGCCTATGTCCAGCAGTGGACGTCTATTGGCTAAAAGGATGATGATGATGATGACATGATAATAATTTTAATACGTAAATACTTACATACTTATAATATATAGAAAACAGACCAATACAAACAGACATGTTCATGCACACAAATGTTTGTACTGTACCCGCAACCCTTACACGTGAGGCAGCGTTCACTACCACTGATCCAAATGGGTCGTCAAAGCATAGTATATCCAGTAGGTATTATAATATCTGGGCCAGTAATTTCTTTATATAGAATGTGCGCGTAGATGCCAAGCGCCGTGTACGTAAGTACGAGAAGCCACGGACCAATTCACAGAGTAGGCTAAAAACTCGCAGGGCGGTATGTGTTAAACCACTTAAGGTGACGGGTAGGGTAGGGTACACTAGCGACGGATCTATTTTAAACAATTGCGGGGTTACAACCTCTCGGCTAATACTTGTACTATTTATTAATTAACCATGCAAATATGTTGGGTCCAACGCGTACACGAAAAATTGATTCTCGCCAAAAGCGGCCACTTTCGGCGTGAATCAATTTTGCGCGTACAAACGGTCCTACGGTATTGTCGGATAAAAATGCAGATTAGATCGCTTGAACGTAGGTATACACAATTCAGAGAGAACTTCTAGTTTAATTGCTTGGTTAGCTCTTGAATTAGAGTAAGGTGAGCCTCGCACGGTTCGAGGACTTGTCGAGGTACTTCACGGTGAAGTACAAAGCACTTTAGTACTTGTTGGCTTGTTAGTTTGACTAAGAGTAGATTAATTATAACTTTAAAATAACATCTCATATTTGACCTGACTCCGTAGCTACTTAGGGTCGATTGCATCGGAGAAATTTAACGCGATCAATTCAGTTTTTTTTTGCTAGACGCGACAAACGTTAACTTCACCAATACTACCTAGAACCAATCCCTTCCAGAACGCTTCGTTTCCAGCGCTCTTTTTCCCACGGGAAAAAGCTCTGGAATGAGCTTCCAGTGTGTGTCTTCCACTGTTGCGGTGTTCCCTGATCGCTATGACATGTCCTTTTTGGGGTTCCGTAGCCAAATGGCAAAAAACGTAATCCTTATAGATTCGTCATGTCCGTCTGTCCGTCCGTCCGTATGTCACAGCCACTTTTCTCCGAAACTATAAGAACTATATTATTGAAACTTGGTAAATAGATGTATTTTGTTAATCGTATTACGATTTTACACAAAAATTGGAAAAAATAAAAAAATGGGGGGGTCTCCATACTTGAAACTGAAACTCAATTTTTTTTTTCCTCAAACCTATGCGTGGGGGTATCATTTTTTTCTAAACACAATACTTTGCGCAAGAGACGCTCCCAAAGTGGTAAATTGTGTCCCCCCCCTCTAACTTGTATAATAAATATAATAAATGAATTATAAAACTAAAAAAAATATATGATGTACAGTGGCGGACACATCAAGCTATACTAAACTGTCAAATTTCTTCATTCGATTATAAACCTTATATTGTTACACATTGAGTTCGAAATCTATTGAGGAAATTTGATAGTTTTGTATAGCTTGACCTATCCGCCACTGTACATAATCATGAAAACTAACAACGAAAATTGGTTTGAACTAGATAAAGTAAGTATTTTTTTTAATACGCTATAAACCGTCAACCGCAATTTACCTTCCATAATATCTTACTTGCTCCTACGGAACCCTTCATGGGGGAGTCCGACTCGCACTTGGCCGGTTTTTAAACGACGTTCGAAAAGAATTCTTCTTTCACGGTAGGCAGCGGCATGACTGTGCTCCGGCATTGTTGATGTCTATAAGCGGCGGTTACCGTTTACCATCAGATGGGCCTGCCTATTTTAAGCAATAAAGAAAACAAACGAGCAAGCAGGTAACCAGATGGTAAGTACGAGAGAAGGTCAAAAAGTTCGCGGAATGGAGGGGTTGGAGCTTTTCTCGTCCAGGTAGGGAGAATATATTGAAAAGCATATTTTTGACCTCTCCTCGTAATCATCGCCGCCCATGAACTGCTTCGAAATCAGAGAGATCGCAAAAGCGTTGCCGGCTTTTTAAAAAAGAGAACGCTCTTCTCTTGCAGGTCCTTAAGTCAGAGCCGTAACCGTACTCCTGCACCTAAACCGTCCCACAGAACTGAGGTACATGGTTTAAAGTTTCACAGTTGACCTCGGTTTAGGTACGCGCTAAATAGAGCTCCGTTCTCAAGTTTCAGTTTCAGCGGTGAGATTAGCCCTAACTCCCTAACTAGTTTAAGCACTTGTGTTACGGATGTAACGCATTAAAAGATTGTTGATTCCAATTGTTGTTTATTTCAATAGTAAGAATATACGGTTTTTCATATTGAATCAATCACTTTTCAAAACGGTGATAAAGATAAAGATAAGATAAAAAATTCTTTATTCAATTTAGGTCAACACAGAACACTTATGAATGTCAAAATAAGTACATAATAGCTACCGCTGGTTCGGAATGTCGATTTCTACTGAGAAGACAACTGCAAGAAACTCAGTAGTTACTCTTTTCAAATATTGATGATGTTACAGAGTTTCAATCGAGAAAAAAAAATACAATTATGAAAGTTAATAGACTACTATGAATAACAACTCAAAATATTAATCAATTAACTTGACCAAGAATCCTTATCATTTAAATAGTCTTGTACACTATAGTAAGTTTAACCACGTCTTCTACCAACCATTCTGAATAACATTTTGTTTTAAGACTTTTGTAAATTCGTCGATAATGTTTCGACTCCTCATACAAAATAGCAAAGTCACGTGACTGGCTTTGTATGAAAAGTTGAAATATTTTTATCCGAATTCGCAAGTCATAAAGCAAATGTTGCGCTGTGTGGTCCCCGGCAGAGTAGAATAGGCCACCTTCACTCTTACCGAGGTGTCATAAAATGCAACTAAGGTAAAGCTGCTGGCATGATCATCAGCACCCAGAGAAGGAAAACTCTGCATTTATATCAAAACCCTCGCCAACCCGTCTGTCAAGCGTGGTGAGTATGGCGATTACCCCACATGTGATTGAGGGAGGCCCGTGCCCCAGCAGTGGGGACTTAAATGGGCTGACGATGAAAGCAAATGTTCGGAAGTCAAATGATTGTAAATGTCTACCGATACAACCTGTATATTTATACACCTCCTCGGACATCCTCGGTGGCGCAGTGGTTAGTGGGTCGCACTTTAAAGCGACGGCTGCGCAAGAGGTCCCGGGTTCGATCCCGGGTCGGGCCAAAAATTTGTACCTAAGTTTTCGGTAAGAAATTCTTAGTGGTAGCCCGAAGTCTGGAAGTTGGCGGTCTTGTACCCCCGTGCCTCCGGCGTTGCTCCTGCGCCCAATCCCTCTCTGGTCATGTCACAGTAGTGTCCCATCGGAATGTGAGGGTAAGGGGGGAATAGAGAGTGCACTTGTGTTTGCGCACACACTTGAGCACTATAATATATCCTACGTACGTGGCTGATCGTTGAGATTGGCCGCCGTAGCCGTAATCGGTTAGAGGATATTATTTATACACCGTGCTTTTTTAACCATCTTACTCCGTTATCGAGGGCAATATACTGATGATAACAAACATTTTCCCCCAAGGAACATAAGGTCTTCTTATTCTAATAAGGGAGAGAGACGGTTAAAAATGCACGGTATATATTTATCTCGAAAGCTTATGTTTCAATAATGCAATTTAAATTGAAGTAGGAAAATTAAGTGGAAACTAGAGTCAGCCGAGCTTGCGCCCTGTTTAACGCTCTCACAACTCAATTATGTTTTAACTGGCTCCATGGGGTGTTTCCTGCAGAGACAATTTCATAATTTCCGCTTGTTATACAACTTAAGAGAAATACGATGCAATCATGTCCAATCATGGTGTATTTAGACGGCTTAAAATGGACTTTCTTACAGCCTCTCAGGCAATGTTTATTTTTAAGCGGGCGGCTACGCAGGTCCTTTTTAGACCAGTATCATTGCGAACAGTTTGATTTATTGTAATCGCCACTGTGCTACATATCCCAAACCTTGCTCTTTTCATCATCATTTCAGCCAATAGACGTCCACTGCTGGACATAGGCCTCCCCCAATGTTCTCCACACAAATCGGTCCTGTGCTGCCCGCATCCAATGGATTGCCGCGATCTTCACCAGATCGTCGGTCCACCTTGTGGAGGGATTGCCACGGCTGCGACTTCCTGTACCTGGCCTCCATTCGAGGACCTTTCCGCCCCAACGGCCGTCTGTTCTCCTCGCTATGTGCCCTGCCCATTGCCACTAAGGCAATGTTCAAAGCTCTAATATTTTAACTCGCGCCGCGTCTTACGTAGGTCCGGATATATAATATCATTTTTTTTATTTCTAAAATAGGGAGACGAGCATTTTAATTACAAACTCCCCAAATCCTGAATCATGGTCTTTAGTCATTTGTTATCAGAATTGGCAGCCCTGGTTACTAATGGTAAATTTTATTTTTACAATACAACACACAACGCACCGACATATCTGTAGCTTTGTTTGCGTAAACCCACAGGCGTTTTCGTTGTTCCTTCTGAATGTGGTGGGGCATAATAGCTTCTACGGGGCATTTCCATTACGGTAGTTATTATAGGTATATTGTAGGTAGGTACCCCGCCAATGAATGACAAGTGATTTGAGTGAGTACACATCATTCCCGGTTGCCTCCAAAGCGGTCGCATCGCAGCTTGGTTACGTTCGGTGATCCGTCTGCTCGCCTGCTCCATAAAAAAAATATCACAAATTTCTCCCACACTCGTGAGAATTCTGGAATGAGGTTCTAGCCACGGTACTCTCTAATCACTATGACATGTTAAACACGGTTTCAAACGAGTTTGTCTTCTATGGTAGGCAGCGGCATTACTATGCCCGATATGGTTGATGTCTATGAGCGCCATTTACCATTTACCATCAAATGAGAGGGAGGGAGACGAACTTGCAGCCAAGCTCTTTTCCGTCCCACATAGTAAAATAAAGTCTCCCTCCCTCATGTCATTCCCGGTTTCATTCAAAGCTGATGCAACTGAGCATGAAGCTGATGTAACTGGGAATAACAAGCTAAGATGATGATGATGAAGTTGTCTCAGACAGTGCTCTTCACCCGGGCTTTTTCTCTGGGTCTGGGTGCTGTCGGAGCAGGTGCTGCGAGGAGTCAGATGCTCCTCCGGTGGCTTTTGCGAGTGGACTACAGATCACTATAAATGTAGGAGTGGACCAGCTATTTCATTCTAAATTGAAAAACATGTAATGTGACGTCATTAACTGCAACCCAATCAACCAGTATCTAGGTAGCTCTAGGTAAGTAGGTATATATTGTTTTTGACATATAAATCTATGACTAGAAAAGGTAGGTATTATCCTTAGACAATATTGTCTAAGGTATTATCAATAAACGTGCGAAAATCCTTCAAGAGAAGACCGTAGCTCTTTTTTTGAAAAGGCTGGTAAGGGCCGGTCGGCGGAGTTCATTAATTTCCATCAGATGACTCGCTTGCTCGTTTGTCGCCTCTAGCTTAAAAAAAAAGTATTATTGTTTTTTGTTTCAAACGTCAAAACTGTACCTACTGTACGAGTGACGCCGTTTTAGCTAACAAAACCCTAAGAAATTAGCGTTAGATTCATGCTAAATCTAGCACCAACATTGCTGAGTTGGTCACACTGATTGTAACAGAACATTCCCCCCACATTCTTCACACATAGCTGTACTTGAGAAAACGGCCAATTTCGCATCCTTATTAGGTATCGCATTCCCCACTCCCGACAAATGGGGACGAATGGCCGCCATTTTTACAAATGGTCGGCTAGTGTTGGGTTTGTATTGGCTAATATCCCTGTCGATAGTCCGTTGTATGCCGTTAGTAGTTCGTGTGGTAGTCGGTAATGGGTGGGCTTTAACAGGTTTCGTGAGGTCCAAGAGGTTCCGGGTTCGATACCCAGAGTTGGGCTAAAAAAATTGTACCTAAGTTTCAATAAGAAATTCTAGTTTCAGCTTCGGAAAGCATGTTTAGCCATTGGTCCAGCGCATTGATCCTTATCCGGTCGTTGTCAATGTATGGATAGATATGTGGAAGAACCTGTGACATAGGCTAAAATCGTTAATAGTTTTTGGTTATTTCAATTTAAATGCTTTTCATGACACATAGTACAGGCTAAGGTATAACAATTAAATTATCTTTTTTAAATTATAGGGGCTTACCATTTTTTTATGTTATAGGTGGCAGACGAGCAGACGGATCGCCTGATGGTAAACGATTGCCGCCGCTCATAGACACATGCGACACCAGTGGAGTCACAAGTGGGCTGCCTTTAAGTCCCCTTTCCCCCGGATTGGGCCTCCGGCACCCTCACTCCATTATTGTGCAAGATGCCTATGTAGGAACCTATAGTTCAATTTTAATGTATGATCAAACATTATAATAGTGCTGTGTAGGTAGGTATGTAGTCATAATAATTGACTCCCCATCACTTTTCCTTTTTTTCTTTTTCCTGTTTTCGTCTTTTTACAGAGTTTGTAATACACGACGTGGATTTAATAAACGAAAATATCATCGGTATCTAGAAATTGCTTGTAATAGGTACGTGTTATTTCTTCAATATTAGTATAAAATACTTCAAGGTTTGTACTAAACTTCTGCTGTTATTATGAATCTACTCACAAAAAGATTTTTGTAGCACTGTATCTTTAATCAAACTATCGATATTAGAACAACACTATAGCCACGGGAACGCACTTTATCTGGGAGAACGAAACGCAACGCACTAAATCATGGTGCGACTAAAAAGAGTTATCAAGATGTAGCCAAGAAAAATGGGCTTAGAAACAAAAGTTTGCGACAACTTGGACAAGACTTGGCCAAAAGTGCCGAAACATTTATTATCTTGTTTTGGTAACTTTTAATTTATTTATTGTTGAAAAAATAGGAGGTTTGCTGAAGGTGAAATGGGAGGCTTGGTGAATGGGTAAAGATGTTCTGGAAATAGAAAAATAATGTTGGGTAATATGGTTTAGCCTATCTATCTACAAGATTGTTTCTTTGGTCGCTAAGGGAGTTGCCACACTGGCGGATTGCGAGCTTTTTCAAAGCGGAGCGTCAGCGCAGCGAACATGTCGCGTATGCGCAACGGATTTGCCGTCGTTTTGCTGCGTGGACTGGCCGCCCGAAAAAACAAAGGCGTTAAGACTTATCTCCGCGGCGAATCCGTTGCGCATCCGCGGGGTAAACGCTGCGTAGCCGCGACGGGCAGTCGTCGCTCCGCTTTGAAAACGCTCACAATCCGCCAGTGTGGCAACTCCCTAAAGAGTTGGTCGTGCCGTTCGGTCATTTTGTGGGTATCATATTCAACATCTGATTCCCGGCTGCATCCTAAGCTGAAAATATATCAGACTCAAGGTCGGCGGCAGCTGACATTGATATCAAAGAGTTCGTTGACATGCGCGCTGGGCATGTATTGTGTCTCTCCCGACAGCGTCCGTTGTCTGTCTCGGAACCATGTCGTACTACGCTGAGATGACCACACACTCATGTAGGTATGTGTGCGTTGCCTGTATATCAGGCTATGTAGGCAATCGCTTACCACCAGGTGATCCGTATGCTTGCCACTTTTACAGAAAAAAGTTCCTCCAAATAAAAAGTAGAACTAAAAACTAAAATTACCCACTTTACTAAAAACCTCGTTATACGAAACTGAACTTACAAATGGCGTCTGGAAAAATAAATAGTTTAATTACTAAACAAGTAGGTAAACGGTTTACTTTCATGGTCAGCTTAAATGAATTTGCTTTCACACTTTTACGGCTGAACTTGTTTGAGGCAGTAAAAGGAATATTTGTCAAGAGTGTGTTGGTTTCTCCTGGATGGTTCGCCAGGTATATCTCAGCGTGTTTCCTCGTGATTTAGGATTTGGGGAGACTGGTACCTAATTAAAATGAATTTATTACATCTTTATAAATGTGGGAGAGCCACGCTTAGGCATGAATGGGCCGGCTCGACCGGAGTGATACCACTGCCTCACAGAAGACCGGCGTAAAGCAGCGCCTGCGCTGTGTTTCGCTGTGTGAGTGAGGTTACCGGAGGCCCAATGGGGGGGAAGGGGAAAAGGTTGGCAGCGCACTTGTGACTCCACTGTTGTTGCGGGTGTCCATGGGCGGCGGAATCGCTTACCAACAGGTGATCCGTCTGCTCGTCTGCCACCTCTCATATAAAAAAAATTCTTTGAACAAAGTAGCCAAACCAACTGAATCAGTTACCAGTTTCAGAAAATAACCGAAACGTGCACCTATCCTCACGATGTTTTTCCTCATCGTCGCGCTAATGATACCCAGAAATATGGGTCTCCAACGTAGTTCCGCCGCTGTCGCGACGCACGCTGTAGCGAATTTTTTTTCTACGGCCTCATAGTTTCGAAAGCTCATGGACTCGAATGATGTAGTCGCGATAGACGCTGATTCGAATTTGCACTGCCGCATACGCTCGAATGCTTGTTTGATTTATTAGTTACTAGCGGCCGCCCGCGACTTCGTCCGCGTGGAAAAGTAACTTTTTACCCCCCTTTCAACCCCTTACAACCCCCTTTTCGCAATAAAAAGTAGCCTATGTTCTTTCTCAGGGTCTAGATTATCTGTATACCAAATTTCATTTAAATCCGTTGAGTAGTTTTGGCGTGAAAGAGTAGCAGACAGACAGACAGACAGACAGACAGAGTTACTTTCGCATTTATAATATTAGTAAGGAAGTAAGGATAATAATACGTTCAACAACGGAATCGTAACTACGTAGGAGACCCAGAAATATGCCCACAGATTTGAATAACCCAAAGGAGCATGCGCCGTTCTGAAGAGACCTGCCGTTAAGAAGCGCATGTTCTCATGCTTTGATAGCTCAAAGCATGAGAACAAAAGGAGGTAGCCCTCCTCCTCATCTTAACGTGTAATCAAAATCAAAAATGTCTTTATTCAATTTAAGTCCATACAGAACATTTATGAATGTCAAATACTATGTAATCCACCGCTGATTCGGAATGTCAATTTCTACCGAGAAGAATCAGCAAGAAACTCAGTAGTTACTTTTTTCAAATAATATGGTAATTACAATTTTCATTATTAGGTATACAAATTAGGATTACAGTGTCAGTATGATATAAAATGCTTATAATCAATATCGTTTAGATAAATCGTCAAAGAAAAATTATGAAATGAATTATACATTAGAGGACAGGCGAAGAGATCAACATGTCCAGGAATCTTTATCATTCAAATAATTATCAACTTTATAGTAGCCTTTCTGCATTAGGCAGTTTTTTACATGCAACTTAAACTTATGTACGGGTAAATCAATGAGTTGAGTGGAGACCGCGACTCGGTAAGCGTAGTGTAGGACGCCCTGCGACAAGATGGGATGATGACATTCGAAGGCTGGCTGGTGTGGGCTGGATGAGAGTGGCCGAAAATCGGGAGCAGTGGCGTGCATTAGGGGAGACCTATGTCCAGCAGTGGACGAGTGTGGGTGGCTGATGATGATGATGATGAAATCAATGATATATTGAGGTAACTTATTAAACATTCTAATGCTCAATCCTACAAATGAAATTCCAGTTTAATGAAGTATTCGATTTGGGACAGCAAGCCTATGTTTATTTCTCGTGTTAAAGCTATGAAAATCTGATTTTTGCGAGTAAAGGTGCAAATTTTTGCGTACAAATATAATAGGGTGTAATAGGGTATTTGACTAAGCTCGATATTTTACAAAATATAAATATTTTACAAAATATAAATATTTAACAAAATATAGGTAAATATGGCATATATTTACCTATATTTTGATAAAATATTTATGGGAGTTTAAAGGTTGGGAGCGAACTTGTGATTCCACTGGTGTCGCGGCTGTCTATGGGCGGTGGCAATCGCTTACCATCAGACGGTCCGTCTGTTCATCTGGCACCTATCGTATAAAAAAAATTATCTACACCTAGTAGATATTTTTATAGCAATCTTTTTCAATTTATTCTTAAGTAAATAGCACACTGAAAAATTTCATCTCGTGTTCAGGCGGGATAAGAGATGAAATTTTCAAGTGTGTTATTTACTATCTATACATACTTGTGACCACGACTGTTGTAATCCGGTCAAAATGTCTACCAGTAAGTACTACAGTGTACTTGTTTATTTTCGTCGCGTTTAGCTCCGATACATAAATTTTAGTTATTTCCAAGGATTCCTAAAAACGAAAGGATTTTATACCCAGGAAAATGTACCGCAGAAATATTAGATTTCCTTTGGCTTAAAAGTACCTACCTCATGTATTTACTTATAGCCCCCTGAGGTGAAATAAACTCTCACCCTTGGAATATAAGGAAGTTTTTGTATGTTTGTCCTTGCCCTGAAAAAAATCTTTTAGACTGATATCTCGCACTCAGAATTTGGGGAATAAAATATTCGTAAAAATATTTCGTTTTGGTATGAATTTTGCTGGAAAATGATAAACGTACCTACCCATGCTATAATATCACAGAATAAAAAGATCTCTTGTTATAATGTGCTAATGTTATGCACCTCAGAAGACACAGTAAGGGGGCGCAACTCAAGTGGTAAGTTTACGAAATAATTTTAATGCGATTTAAAAAAAAACGCTTCGTTAGGTACTGAAGAAATTGATTCCATGTCGGTCGACGTCGATTCATATTACTCTATCGATAAACGATCTTGGTCTGGTAGAAACAATCAAACGAACGACGTCGACTAATCTATTTATCTACCATGGATCGATATTATCGACTGTCGACCGATTCGTAGGTCTAATAGAAACTATCGATCAACAACACCTTCCATTCTACTATAGATGGATCGATTGGTCTGGTAACACCCAGCTATTTTGGTCTTGATTTTCTGCCAAAACCTATTTTGTGCAACGGTAAAATAAATACTCAAAGGCAACAAAAAAAGTCAAGCGTATCCGTTCCACACAATATAGCACGATACAAAATCGTTTACAGAGGAGTGAAGATTTTACGAAATAGCTCGGGTTAGATAAAAAATCCGTAATATTTTAGGCGAATTGCGTAAGGGCACATCAGAGTGTGGTACTAAAAAAAGGGGCAAGATTATTAATATCTTTGTTGCTAAAGCCCATCGGTACATTTTGAGGTTTCGATCGTCGTCTAGTGGTGCCAAGTTATCGATTGTATTTCAATCGATTATTCCATCTAACATGAAGAGTTTGTATTTTTTTTATTAATCACGCACACGATAATACCTGATTTGCATTTTAAAAGATCTTTTATAATAAAATGAATACTATAAATAAATAAATACATACAACATAAGTATCATACATTGACCTGATTCCGTAGGTACCACTGTGTTACGGATAGCAGACTACAAAGGGATTACAAATACAATACTTAAATACATATGTAATGGCGGAGCCACACTTCGACACGTGTACGTTTAAGGTGACGGGTAGGGCACACTAGCGACGCCAATAGATTTTAATTTTTAGCTACTTATCCGGTTCTATTTTAAACAATTTCGGGGTTACAACCTCTAGGTAAACACTTATACTATTTATTAAATAACCATGCACAAATGCGGACCCAACATTTGTAAGCGAAAAATTGATTCACGCTAAAAGTGGCCGCTTTGGGCGTAATCAATTTTTCGCGTACAAAAATGGACCCAACATTTGTGCATGGTTATTTAACAAATAGTATAAGTGTTTACCGAAATTGTTTAAAATAGATCCGGTTTAGTAGCTAACAATTAAAAACGAATGGTGTCGCAAGTTAGGGCTGCCCGTCGCTTTAAACAATAGATTCATTAAATACCTAATGTATTTCATGATAATTATCTATAAGGAAGTTGGCATTTTTGACCAATAGTTAATATTCTTTATAGCAATCTTTTGCAATTTATTGGGGAGGGATGTGTTTTCCGTCCGCCTGAACATGAGATGGAATTTTCAAGTGTGTTATTTACTTATTTTTGACCAATGACCAAAATAATCTATACTTACCATGGGACCGTGGGAGAGCCACGCTTTGGCATGAATGGGCCGGCTGGACTGTAGTGATACCACGGCCTCACAGAAAACTGGCGTGAAGCAGCCGCACTCAAGCACAATGGTGCTGTGATCCGTCTGCTCGTCTGCCACCTATCACATAAAAAATCTATTTTTAAAATAGAAGAACTACAACGCTTAGGTAAAGACGAACCACTTGCGTGATGTAAACGACACCCAGCGCCATCTAATACGCTTGGAACGAATTTCCCGAAACAAAGCGAGGACAATCCACTATATTGGGTTATTATAATACGTAGTGATTATATGATGTATAATATCGTATGTATAACATCCAAGCTAATCTATACAAATGAGTTTCGTAACATGGCTCATGGCTCTAAGATTAATCTTCTCTTGAATACAATTACATTCATCAATAAGGATTTGGGTAGGTGGTCTAGATCGCCTTGCAGGCAATGCATAATCGTCTTGTAACCCTTGGTTAATTTTACAATTCTAAGTTAGTCTTTAAATTGCCGGTTCTAACCATAGCGTTTTGCCAGCCGTTTTTAACCGACTTCGAAAAAAGGAGGAGGTTCTCAATTCGACTTGTATATTGGTGAATCAATTACGCTTTTACAATGCTGTAGTAAAGAACAGGATATAAAAAAACTGCTCTGTTCTGGATGCTAAAACAGTCATTACTAAATGATTACTTAACATGGACTTTATGCTCACCGAAGTCGTAGTTTGTTCTCTTTGTTAATAAAATTTTTATAGAATATTTATCTGTCTAAAGCAAAAACCTAAACCTTTTCTACATTGTGTATATCATATCAACAATTATGTGTTTTACTTCTTAATGGTTTCCCAAGATACAGGCTATGCCTATTTTGGGAACCTCTGTTAATTGCAATAAAATATACCTACTTCTGTAATTGCTCTAATATTTAATTATAATTCTAAGTGTGCATATTGTAAGTACTTTTTGGGCAATAAAGATATGACATTATGTTTTCACACTAAATCAAGTCGCAGTGATGCTCTCAAAAGAAACTAATCTTAATAGTGACCTGCGTTCACTTCGTTTCGGGTTTAGTTTCACTTAATACCAATAGATGGTGTTAGGTGTCGATTACATCGCGCAAGCGTTGTGTTTTAAGATTATTCATACCTATAGGCGTTGCCGCCGTCTCTCGGATTTTCCTCTTTATAAATAGAAATAGGATAGATTATATATAATTATAAAGAATCTGTCTTGCTACAGTAAGTGCGTTCCAATGCGGCGATACGGCATGTTAACTACGCGGAGATTTTTTCCTTGTTTCGTACTTTTAAAACCTGGTTTAGTAGACGGTAGTATTCATTTATTTGCGAGCATAGCAAATATGTTTCTAATGGGAAATGATTCTGTTATTTAAGGTGACGGCTAGGGCACACTAGCGACGCCAATAGATTTCAATTTTTAGCTACTTATCCGGTTCTATTTTAAACAATTTCGGGGTTACAACCTCTCGATAAACACTTATACTATTTATTAAATAACCATGCACAAATGCGGATCCAACATTTGTACTTTTAAAACCTGGTTTAGTAGACGGGTTTTAAATTGTAAAGTTTCTTTTTATTTAACTTATTTTGGAGTTATGTGAACAAGGGTTGCATATTTGAAATTTGCTAACAAAGCTCTTTCATTTGATACCCCACACGACACGGACAAAAGAAATAGTTCGTTACTTTAAGTATCCTACAGGGCGGTGTAATAGCATACCTATTTTAATTCTGATTCCCTTTGAACCTATAGGAAAAGTTATTCATAAATTATGATTAGAACACTATGTGATAAAGTGAACCTGCATTCCTGGTCAGCCTTATTCACTAAAGTACAAGCACCAAAATGTTCAGCCTAAGCTTTTAAGTCCTTAATAATGAATCGCCCCACCGTCATGGCGTGGTTTGTAAGCAGTTAGGTGCACAGGCGTCTGGCTTTACTCATCTAATGGTCCAGCTGGCCCCGCTACGATATCTATTACTATGAAACGTCTGTCTGTTAGTCTAGACAGGGATAATATACTATGAATATAGTCAGACCACAGTACATATACACCGTGCTTTTTAGGGTTCCGTAGCCAAATCGCAAAACCCGGAGACCTTATGGATTCGTCCGTCCGTCCGTATGTCATAGCCACTTTTCTCTGAAACTATAAGACCTATACTTAATAAATAGATGTATTTTGTAAACCGCATTACAATTTTTACTCAAAAATTGGAACAAATAAAAAAATTGGGGGGTCTCCATACTTGAAACTGAAACTCAAAAATTTTTTTTTCATCAAACCTATATGTGTGGGGTATCTATGGATAGGTCTTTAAAAAAGATGTTGAGGTTTTTAACATAATTTTTTTCTAAACACAATACTTTGCGCAAGAGACGCTCCCAAAGGGGTAAATTGTGCCCCCCCCCCCCCCTTCTAACTTCTATAATAAATAAATTATTAAACTAAAAGGAAATATATGATGTACATAATCATGAAAACTAACAACGAAAATTGGTTTGAACTTGATAAAGTAGTTTTTTTAATACGTTATAAACCGTAAACCGCAATTTACCTTCCATATATCTTACTTGCTGCTACGGAACCCTTCATGGGCGAGTCCGACTCGCACTTGGCCGATTTTGAACGGACTAACTCCGTTATCGAGAACATTACACTGATGATAACAAACATTTTTTCCTAAGGAACATAGGGTCCAAGCTCAAAAAAAAATTACCTCCCCCATATAGTTTGCAACAATCAGCTGATTACTTTTGTATGGGAAGGTGATTTTTTTTCTGAGATCCCTTTGTTCCCTTTGGATCCTTTGTTACTTACGCCAAAAGCGGTCACTTTTGGCGTGAATTAATTTTTCGCGTACGCGTTGGACCCAACACTGTTGCATGGTTATTTAATAAATAGTAGAAGTGTTTGCCAAGAGGTTGTAACCCCGAAGTTGTTTAAAATATATCCGGCTTAGTAGCTACGAATTAAAATCAATTGGCGTCGCTAGTGTGTCCTACCCGTCACCTTAAATAAGTAGGAAACTACGTTGTTGATATAAAATATTAAATCGTTTGCGTACCTATGTTCGCTTATCTAACTGATAACAAGGTGCAGTGCCAAAATGCAGGACACGTACAGGAAGTTGCAGCCTTGGCAGCCACCGGTGGTCACAAGGTGGACTGACGATCTATTGACGGTCACGGGAACCCATTGGATTCGGCCGATCTGTGTGAAGAACATTGGGGGCCTATTATGGCAGCAGTGGACGTCTATTATTGGCTGAAATGATGATGACGATGAACTAACAAAGTTGGCGCAGGCACCTGATGTCCTACGCCCTGTGGCTAGGGGCGTTTAAGAATACTGCCAAGGTTTTCCCGGCCTGTTGTAAGAGGCGACTAAACGGGCTTTCGGAGTACGTGAGCGTATCTACTGCTGGGGAGTTGCTGAGCATACGACTCCGCGGGGGACGACATTACTGGGTGTCCTGGTAGGTCGTACAGCGTTGAAGGGCTGTATTGCGTCAGATAGGGGTAAAGCGCTGAGCGCGATTAGCGGTACGGTTTAGTCCCGGCTGTGGGGTTCCCGACCACGATTGCGCGGAGATGGACACCCCAGGGGTTTTAGTTAGGATTTGAGTCCCACACACCACCTTGTTCCCTACATGTAGCAAGGTGACGGCCATGATGGTTTCCCCTGGCAAAAAAAGGCACCTAGTGGCCTGCCAGTAATTTGGTAATAGACCGCACAAATCTTATCCGACCTAGTTAGTCAAAATTATTCAATTTTTTCCCAGGGCAAAGCCGGAACTTCAGCTAGTTAAGCACAAGTGACGTCACAGTGCCGTAGCCTCAAGCACCGCTATAACAATAAAAGTTAAATTCAATTCGCGGTCTCCTAGCCAGCCTTGCACTTCTATGTCCGTAATATCTGCGGGTTTTGCCTATAAATGTAGACACTTACTTTAATAAATTGGATAAATCTTCACGTTTATACAAATAATTTCATCATCATCAGCCCATTTAAGTCCCCACTGCTGGGGCACGGGCCTCCCTCAATCACATGAGGGGTAATTGCCATACTCACCACGCTTGGCAGACGGGTTGGTGAGGGTTTTGATATAAATGCAGAGTTTTCCTTCTCTGGATGCTGATGATCAGGCCAGCAGCTTTACCTTAGACGCTTTTTACGACACCTCGGTAAGAGTGAGGGTGGCCTATTCTACTCTGCCGGGACCACACGGCACGGCACGGTGGCACAAATAATTTATTTTACATAATTTCTTACAAACGTGTTTCCTGGATACACCAGCAATAGTAAATGAATAAATGACAAATAGCTTAAGGTGACGCATCGATCTAACTAGCACCGCCAGATTTATATTTTTTTTATATGGCTCTACCAGAAGATAATTTGCCAATGTCAAGTACCTTATTGAGAATAAGTAGGTAGTCAACAGTCGAAGTCAGTCAAAGTCACAGTCACTCAATTAAACGCCGGTGTTTTTACGTTTTATCGACCTACGGTTTCAGCGGTTATCACTCTAAAAGCAATCGCAGGTTTTAAGACTCTATTAGGTCCAAGCAAGTTGTCACTAGACAACTCACTCGACACACAATAGCAGTGTTAAAAACGATACAATTCAACGATTCTTATTATTAGTATTACTTTTCGGCACTTCATTGCACAAATAAACACCAAATTTGTACGCTAAAAACCACTAGACACTAATTTAAAACCTTCGAATTGCATCAGCCCACGCGGCTTGATTTAGCCCTACCCGCCGAATCTCTAGATTTGTATTAATTGTGGCCAATATGAGACATTTAAAAAAAGTACAACGGTGAATCCATAAAGGAAAGTATTAATATTTTTTTGAGATATACTTGTGTAATATTATCTTAGTACACGTAACCAATATTCTTATTATTGCCTATAGTAACCATTTTTGGCAATTATAAAAATAATGGTTACTTATAGGAAGAAATTATGACTCAATTTTGTCTCGAAAAATTCTTAATACGTTGGCAGCGCACTTGTGACTCCACTGGTGTCGCGGGTGTCCATGGGCGGCGGCAATAGCTTACCATCAGGTGGACCGGCTGCTCGTCTACCACCTATCACATTAAAAAATCTACTGGCGGCGCTAGTTTCGTCCCCTCCGGCCACATTGGCAACATAGATTCACAACCAGTTGTCGAAGAAGAACTAACATTCTTGCTAGTCAACCAGTTGCCAAAGATTTTTCTTTTATCGCAACTAGTTCCCTACAAATAATTAGCTTATGAATATGTTTACGTAAGAGGAACTTTGATTCTCAGTTCATAACTAACAAGAAGAGTGTTCGATGCGTCACCTTATTTTATTGGATTTACCTAAATTCCTTTTTTAAATGACGATGTAAGTTTTAATACTGGAGAGCAGCCTGTAGGCCCTATAACTTTTTTTTTAATATTATTTTATTTTATAAACATTCGACACATACTGGCTAACAGTTTCCCAAAGCGCCAGATGTGCTCGTTGTCATAATTACACATACATCATATCATAATTGTAAAAACAAAATTCATACTAAAAACTAAATTACATATTTTACGTTGGTTAGAATAGAATATAAACAATGTCAAGGTTAATAATACAGTTTGTCAGAATATAAAATTGGAATAATAATTAGAGTTCAAATTAACAATGTCAATAAAATAATTATACAAATAAATTAAATACAAACAAATAATATGAATTAATATATTAAAAAGTATATAAACAATGTCAAGATTAATATTACAGTTTATCAGAATAAAAATTAGAATAATAATTAGAATTCAAATTAATAATATTACAAGTAAATTAAATAATCTTTACAAAATAATACGAATTGATAAAAGTTTACATTTTATAAGTATTGCTAACATATAGAAAGACTTTCCTTAATAATAATTCAAAGCGACGGTGTTGTGACTGATCATAAATTAGTGATTGATCGATATGTTTTTTTTACAGATCGTCGATATCGATATATCGAGATTTTTCCAACTTCCACTGGACAGGCATTGCATAGTGTGGGGGTCAGTTTCATGTATACTGTGTAATGTTATATTGGCAATATTTTTTTTTCTTTTTGCATTTTATACTTAGCCTGCAATATAAATAGGAAGCGATCTGCATCATATGCATTTTAGCGGTTTATTTTAGAATAAAAAGTGACTTTTAAATAATATTAGTCTAGACCGGATTTTTTTAGCCAACCACCACAAAAATATGTTAGTAAATTAAATTTGATATGAAATACTTTCATTCCATAAACAGATGGATGCAAATCGTATCTTATTCGTATCTCAAATTATTATGATAATAGAAGCAATGTAAAGCAAGCATAATTTCAGTTGTTGGAACAGTGCCATCTAGTGACAAAACCACACATTACTATGTTCTCCAACACAAGCACGTAGAAGCACTGCTGTTTCTATACAAGTAGAATTCCTAGTTCCTACCCATATTTCTCAAAACAGTTCAACACCTAAAATGTACAGTCGGTGCCGGAGCGGGACATGCGTCTAATTAATTGCTAAAGTAACAATTTGCGTAGGTACAATAAACAACAGTCCGCGCTCGAGATAAATCTGCCCTAGGGCCTTCCCTAATATCGATATATCGATAATCGATAATGATACTTGATTAATATTTCAAATATATTATAATTTTATTTTATTAATTATTTTGACTGACCGGATGGCGCAATTGGTAGTGACCCTGCCTCTTACGCCAAAGGTCGTGGGTTCGATCCCCACCCTGGACAAATATTCGTGCGATGAACACTTGTGTTTGTTCAGTGTCTGGGTGTAATATATGTATTTAAGTATATATTTGTGTTCCTCTGTTGTCTGATATCTGTAACACAAGTGCTTAAGCTACTTAGTATGGCATCAGGTCAACGTATGAGATGTTGTGAGAATTATATTATATTATATTAACATCTACCACCTTATTACAAATTGCGAACTAAGGAACTTCCGGAACAAAATTCGTGCCAGACCCTTTTAACATTACGTGTTGGAACGGGAGGACATGAGCACTCAGAGACGTCATTTAAGCTAATGTTCATTAATTATAGTCTTTATGCGTATTTTAACTAAGTTAATCAACGACTCTGAGTGTGGCAGTGAGATTTTTAATAAGGTGGTAAAAGATTTTCTTTCATAATTAAATGTGCCGAAAGCTGGGTTCATCTTCTAGACAGTTTTTTTGTTTTTTTTTTTGATAAGTGACAGACGAGCAGACGGATCACCTGATGGTAAGCGTTTGCTACACCATCGAGTGAGTGATAGTACCGGAGGCCCAATTCGGGGACAAGGGGGATCTAAAGGTTGACAGCGCGATTGTGACTGAAAATGATAGATTAAATGAAGTAGGGAAGAAAAAAAAGACAACTTTATGATTTTATGTAATTAATTAATGATTTCTAGCAATAAGCCGACAAAAATTGGTGTTGTAAAAGATTTAAGAATTTGATAGAAAAACAAATATCGATATATTTCTTCACTCACTACCATTACCTACGCCGCTCCACTTACGTAAGTACAGTCAGCCAACTTGGGCTTGTGCAAGCACGTATGCTAAATAGCAGGCCACTACAATTTAGTTATTAACTTCTCCAAACTTGGTTAATAGAGATTTGAAATTTCAGGGAATATTCCTTGGGCGTCATAGGGATGTCCGAATACGTCTTACTGTTACATAATAAAAATAAATATCTCCTTTAATAGGTATCTTATATTTAAACTTATGCCCATAGTCTTCATTAGGCCCTGCTACTCCTTTAGTTAGAACGTTGTCACGTATTATTTAAATGATTTTAAATAAAACGACAAAATTAGTTAAGTAATAATTATTACGATTTTAAACAGGGGCGTGGGTAGGTTTGTGGTGGCTCAAAGGTGAGAGCGGCACACGGGTACTTGTGGATAAGGCCGCGCCGTGTGTGACGCGCAGGAGTTTTGCCAACGGTCAGCCTTCACCCCCGTCCTGCCCCGCGGACACCCCACGGTGACCAACAGCTCGGACGAGTTCCGAATACACAATATAAATATTTTAGATTCTTAAACTTTAACAAATTATTATAGAAAAATCAGAAGTAAATATTAACAACGTTACAACGTTTTACTTAAAGCAAACATTCTTTTGGTTGACGCCCTGTTGGTCTAGTGGTTTAAGTACCGGGCCGTGATCTCGGGGTTCTGGGTTCGATTCCCAGGTCGAGCGAAAAGTATGTTTCGAATTTTTCGAACATAGCTCGGGTTTGTGATCACCAATCCGCATTTGGCAAGCGTGGTGATTAAGCCTAATCCCATCATAGTAGCGATGACTTGATTTTTATGATGGAGGCCGTTGCCCTGCAGTATGACAGTTTTTTTTTAAACATTCTTTTATTTTTAAAAAGACACGAAAGTGCATATACTTTTTTTTGATTTTGCTTGTATTGCGAGGGAATGGAACCGAAAAAAAAATATATTGGCTATTTTACTCCACTAATCGATAGAGTGATTGTTCTCCAGGAAACCCTAGGTCTGACACTCGTATTATGTATAAGTTATCCTTATTACCAACTTTGGAAATTCTTCATAAAAAATAAATAAATGTTTATATACATATAATGCTTTTCTTTTGTAAGTATATACTTATTATACATAGAAAACACCCATACCAAATCTTAATCTTAATTTTTACATATTTTTCCGGTTCAATTCCCGGGCGATACTAAAAAACTTTGAATGCAGTTTTATTTGTTTTTAAGAATAAAGAAATGTTTTCTTTAAGTAAAAATTCATTTTTTTTACTAAAGGATTTAAGTTTCCCTGCAGTTCCTAATGTTTTTTTCCACCCTGTATACTACTAAAAGTTGCCCGCGGCCATGCTCGCGAGGGCTCCGTTGAAGGGCTCCGTCCCTTCAACTACTTATCTCCACTTAAAAATAACGCCAATCCTTTGCTCTTTTTTACCATAACAGACAGACTTGCACATTAGGATCCAACTACAATTTCGAACCCGGGACTTTCTTGAGCGCACTTTAGCCACTGCACCATCAGCGAATAATGATCGTAAACAAAATTGACACTAATCAGCTGGTCTTCAAACTAGGGGATTTTCTGTATTTGAATACAGGAAACTAGAATCTAATAGAATGCAGGCACTTATGCATCATGAAACAATCGTCAGATTCATCAACCTTTGACGACACAATTGGAACAGTGGTAGTGAACGCTACCTCTGATACAAGGGTTGCGGGTTCGATCCCCGCACAGTACAAACATTTGTTGTGTGCATGAACATGTTTGTTTGTATTGGTCTGGGTGTTTGCTATGTATTATAAGTATGTATTTACAAAAGAAAATTATATGTATATATTTGTAATCCCACTGTTGATTCTGATATCCGTAACACAGGTGCTTGAGCTACCTATCTCGGAGTCAGATCAATGTATGTGATGTTGTGAAATATTTATTATTATTATTATTTATTATCAACTTGCAACGTCTCAGATGGGCATGACATGATGAGAGAATGGACAAAAAAAGAGCACCAAAAATAACGACCGACTGGAAGCCGCAACAGAAGAGACCCAGGGGAAGGCTTAAGAAGAGATGATGCGATTGCATCGGAGACGATCTTAAGGCGATGAAAAAGTTTACGAACTGCAGACGGACAGCTAGGGATCGACGCGCTTGGCAGTCCATAGTAGAAGAGGACAAGACCCACAAAGGGTTGTAGCGCCGAAGAAAGTAAGTAACTAAGAATCTAATAGAAAGTTCAGATTTCATTCTATGTCACGTCTTATAGATAAAATGGAAGTCACGTTTTATGTCCCTGAAGGGCTATCCACATAATTGCAGTCATATTGATAAATCACGGTGTAATGGCCCCGTTGAAGTTACATATTGCGCCAGATTGCTAGTTTCAGCTTGAATGGAACATGTGACTTGTAATCACTAGTATAAGGCGTCACTTGATATTTTAGAACTATGCTTAAGGAATGTTTAGATGATTTAAGTGATACTTAAGAGTAACTTGCTTGATTTTAATATAAGGCTTCTTTACATTATTTCCCTTTATTATTGTACTTAATAACATCTTTCAGGTAACGTAATAACAATCGACATCTTTGGTCCTACGTTACCTACCTTATAGACAGTACTTAGTCTACGTTAACATGTATAAGTAAAAAGCTTAACTTTGTTAACTATGTATGTAGAAGTTTGGCAGCTGAAATAAATCCATACAACATCTAATACATTAATACAAATACTTATCTGATGTAATACAGACTGACGGAGGGGATACAGTTGATTACCCGAGTACGGCGAAGCAAAAAGGAGGGTTATGATTTTGACCTGTATGTATGTATGTATGTATGGTTGGTCATCTGTTTCCTCATAACTTCTAAACTAGTTATCATATTCGAACATATGAGGTGTCGTTAGAAGCGTCTTGATTGTCTTCTAGTTGTAGGCTACATGACGTCACGTTAAATTGACTACAGCGCCCTCTATAGGCTAGAGTAAGGAACTAAAAAAAAAATTGCTTGGCGGTACCGTGTGGGATATCACATTAAAGAGCTTTTTAGCACATTTCAAATATTTAATTTTATTTACATAACTAAAAATATGTTAAATAAAAATAAAGGTTAAAAACTAAAACCCGACTAGGTACAAAAAAAAACACGCTCTAAGAAGTACGAAACAAGAAAACTGTCTCTGCTGAAATTATTATGCCGTATCAACAGAGGAGATAAAACAGAGGAGAAATAAACTAAAAAAAATAATCCTACAAGTTAAAATATTTAAGGCGGGCAATATATACCTACATTGTGTCCAGGTGTGTCGCGGTGCATACAAAAAGGAGCTCACTCAGCTAAAGCCACGACTTAAGGAAGGGGTAGGTACCTTCCTGTAGGCCATGGCGCTGGTATTATGTGAGCCCTGATTGCTATGACGCACGGACGGTATAAATACATATAATAAGTGTGTGTAATAATACCTACTGTGTTATACATAGTTATAGGGAATAAAATATATAATTCAATTCAATTCAATTCAAATATTTAACATCACATACCTACATTGATTTGACTCCGAGATAGGTAGCTCAAGCAGGTGCTTGATTCGTAACACAGGTGTGTTACGGATATCAGAACCAACAGCAGAAGCACAAATACTTTTCTTTTGTAAATACATACTTATAATAGAAATAACTACCTAATGCAGTTTTTGGCTAACACAACAGCCTTGAAACTGTTTTTTGCATAAATAATAAAGTCTTCACTGTACCCAAGTCTTATGTTTTTGTCAATACCTAACTCGTATGTAAATGTGATCCTTCGAGCCGGATATCGATACCACTCGTCGAGGCGGAAAAGAGGACGAAGTCGATTACAAAAGTAGACCTATCTGACTTTATCCTTCCATCTTCCAATATCACGAGATTACGAGACGTCTCGCTTAATAGCTACGTAACAGTAAGTTCCAAGTTAAATTGAAAATTCCACAAAATCACGTGATACTTTAAAATCACACCGGACGCGAAGTATTTTTATCACTGCTCCCGCTGGTTACAAGAAGAATTCCAATATAATACCGCACCGCGCAAACTATTTGAATAAAATCCTTTTTGTAGCTGGAACATTGTCTCGAATTCACAGGAGGTGTTGTAGGACGAATGTACCTAGAGATTATGTATATCGTTGGGAAATAAGGATATCAGTAAAGTTCACGAAATTCCTACGAATACCAACCACAATTTACATATTTTCGCATCGAACCACACGCAAGCGATTGTTATTTCATTCTCTCTAGTACTCTGCATTTCTCGCGCAACTTTCTATCAAGTACCTGTTTTGTGGAACGGTTTGGCTGTTACAGTATTTTCTGATGGCTACGACATTCAAGAGAAGAGCGTAACGGAGGCCCAATCGGGGAAGACAGGGGCTCAAAAGGTTAGCAGCGCATTTGTGATGCCAATGGTGTGGCACCGCTCTGATACTCAAGGGCGGCGGCCATGGCTAACCATCAGGTGATCCTTCTGCTCGTCTGCCACCTATCACATGAAAAATAAAGTCAGTTTTGAGTACTTGGGGGACGCATGGCTCGATTTTTACTTGGCAGTATCTACATACACTTTTTTTATGTGATAGGCGGCAGCAGAGCAGACGTACTCACCTAATGGTAAGAGATTGCCGCCCGCCCATGGCCACACGCAACACCAGTAGAGTCACAAATTTATTGAACAAAGTTGACATATCTTATAGTCTATGGTATTATCCTACAATAATATAGGCGGTCTTATCGCTAATATCTACTTTAGTTTGGAGGGACTACATATTACTAACGTTAATATTATTATATTGTCTCATTTGTTTAGTTTTTATGTTTAAAATTAGTTATAAACCTACCTAATCATGAACGCTGTGTATACCTATAAAATTGGTAAACATATTTTAATATTTCCTCTTTAGGTACCTGCTATCATTTGTGATTGTTTTATATGTATTGCTTTTAGTGTCATCATTATCATCATCATCAGCCAATAGACGTCCACTGCTGGACATAGGTTTCCCCCAATGTTCTCCACACAGATCGGTCCTGTGCCGCCCGCAACTAATGGATTCACGTGACCTTCACCAACTGTTAACTGAGCTGTAAGTTAGTGTACCTTATATGAATAAATAAATAGATATAATAAGTTCTATGAACATAGAAACAAAAACTTAAATGTGTTGCTCTGAAATAGAGAAATTTTATTTGAACCAATATCTATAACATAAAAAGGAATTATTTACAAAATATAACTAGGCTTATTCTTACCTGAAATAGAGAAACTACATTTAAAGCTAATTATTTAATTTATTATCATTTTAACAGTTTTTGTATAATTATTTTAATTGTCCACTCATGATCTTTGACGTAAGCACTATTTCGTTAGAAAACGTCACCCATGATTATTTATGGTTTATCCATAAGGTTTTAGTTTAAATAAAGGCATAGGCTTTATTTATATAGATTTCACCAACTTTACTAAGAAGACCTAATAAACGAGAATATTCGACGACCGATACAGTGATTTTGTGGTATACCTAGAGATTTCGTAAAATACCCGAGTTACTTACTTCTCTGTGACATGTACAAGTGGAAAGTGCAGTAGGTACCGAAAGTAGAAAACTGAGGAAATTTTCGTGTCGTGAATTTGAAGTTTTCGGGAAAGCAACGGAGCATATAATGTCTCTAGCATTTGCTTTTGCGATATTTTTTTAATATATGACTAGCTGACCCGACAGACTTCGTCCTGTCAAAAAAATTTGTAATGTGGCAACAAATATGAACTTTATATAATAGCAATATAACTCAAATTGATTCTACGTTTTAGTTAGAAAACGTTTGTATGTGAAAAAGGGCTGTTTTTAGAGTTTTCCCGACAATTATTCGATTTTTTCTCACCGTAAGAACCATCCTTGGACTTCAACGAACATTTTAAAAAAGGAATTGGCCAAATTGGTCCAGGCGTTGTTGAGTTATGCGCTTACCAACACATTTTGCGATTCATTTTTATATTATAGATAGGTGGCAGACGAGCGGACGGATCATCTGATGGCAAGCGATTGCTATCGCCCATGGACACCCAAAACACCAGTCACAAATGCGTTGCCAACCGTTAAACCCTTTCCCCTGGATTGGGCTTCCGGTACCCTCACTCTCACGTAGCGAAACACAGCACAGACGCTGCTTCACGCTGGTTTTCTGTGATTTATTAATAGTCTTTCTATAAGAGTATGATCATAGAATAACAAGAAGGAAATTTCTTGTTATACTGTGCGATTATAGTGTGTTTATTATAAAGAGCTTCAAAATAATATTATTTCAATATGGAAGCAAAATAATTAGGGAGACGCGCTATCGTACACAAATATAGGTACATCGGTAAACATTTACATACCTATAACTACGTATTTAAAAAAAGGAGGTTTGCAATTCGACATGTATATATATATATTTTGGGGGGTGCCTACAAATGAGACATAAGGCTTGAAAAAAAAATCTGTTTGTTATTTTGTAAGGTGGTTTTTTTGCAGAATTTTTTTTTCTACCATCAATTTGATATGTTTTGTTCTACGACTTTTGAAAATACGTTGGACTCTCAATACAAAGTGACCAAGTCACGTGACCGGAAAAGTAGATTTTTTTTTCATAAGTTATAGAACAAAATGTTGTTCAAATGGTTAAAAGGTTTTGAATGTTTACACTCGGTAGAACACTTGGTTAAAATATTTTGAATGTTTACCGATACTTACTTCTTCCATTTGACCGGCTGCTTGAATTGTCGGTGATTTTGTCGACTGGATCCTCTAGCATTGTGACGGGATATAGCCTCCCTCAGCATTCTTTACCGCATCTATCTTGGGGAGTGCTCTGAGGAACTGTTTAATCTACTCTCTGCAGCTGAATTCTTACATCTTACCACACGCAAGCGATCGTCATTCCATTCCCATCATCCCGATGGATGGCGGTCTAATACAGTGCGTTTCTCGCGGAATTTCGTACCACATCTGCCGTCTTCAATCTTCCTTCTGCTCGTTTGCCATCTATCACTTAAAAAAAACATACCTCACTTCTGTGGAAAGGTTTGGCTACAGGAGTATTTCCAGGCAGCTACAATCTAGGGACCTTCAAGAGAAGAGCGAACTCTCTTTTAAAAAGGCTGGCAACACATTAGCAATCTCTCTGTTTTCGCGGATGTTCATGGAAGTCGTTGAGCACTCTCCATCAGGTGACTCGCTTGTTTGTTTGTCTCTAGCATAAAAAAAAAACTTTCTGTAAGGATGTCCTAGCTTGAGACTAGATGAAGCTTCATCATCAGTCCATTTAAGTCCCCACTGCTGGGGCACGGGTCCTCCCTCAATCACATGAGGGGTAATTGCCATACTCACCACGCTTGGCAGACGGGTGGGCGAGGGTTTTGATATGAATGCAGAGTTTTCCTTCTCTGGGTGCTGATGATCATGCCAGCAGCTTTACCTTAGTCGCCTTTTACGACACCTCGGTAAGAGTGAGGGTGGCCTATTCTACTCTGCCGGGGACCACACGGCAAGATGAAGCTTACTACTACATTAATTTCTTGCTTACAATAAAGCCATTAAATCCCACTTTGTTTGCCAATGTTAATGTTACAGCCCATTTAAAATCAGAATGGCAACAACAAATTTTAATTTAAAAATCTGCAACACTTAACCTTACTACTGAAAGTTTCAGTAGTTAATTGGTGCTTTTAAGTCCGGAGAATATTCCAAAATATATTTTAATGCAGTTTTCGCAAGTTTACAGTCGTCCGTGACTAGTGTGACTAAATGAATTTATGAGACTCGGGATAAATAAATTGAATTGCTTATATCTTTTTTAGAATTATATATTTTCTTTGGAAAAGGTAGATTAATCTAACATTGAGGGTTTTGGTCGGTTCAAGTCCCTTACCATTACCAGTATGAATCGAGCCGAAGGACGCCGGTCTACGCCTGCTTTCTAGATCTCTCCAAAGCATTTGATCTTGTATCATACAGCGTGCTTTGGAGGAAGATGGAGGACAGGGGTGTTCCGGCGGAGATTCTGAGTATCTTTCGGTACTGGTACCAGAACCAGACTAATTATGTGAAATGGGCCAATAAACTCTCTGAGGCGTACAGGTTGGAGTGTGGCGTGAGACAAGGGGGGCTGACGTCTCCAAAGCTCTTCAACTTGTACGTGAATGATCTTATTGTGGAGCTCAGCAGCATGCGTGTCGGATGTAAGGTGGGCGGGGTTAGTGTTAATAACATTAGCTACGCGGACGAAATGGTGCTGCTGAGTCTCACTGTGAATGGTATCAGAGAGATGCTGAAAGTGTGTGAGAAGTATGACACGACTTATGGGCAGGCATATAATGTGAAAAAAAAGTGAGTATATGGTCTTTAAGGCCGCTGGTAAGTGTCCTGAATCTGTACCTCCAATCTGCTTAGGCAGAGAGGAGCTGAACCTTTATAAATTTAAATACCTAGGACACATACTTACCGACGACCTTATGGACGATATAGATGTAGAAAGGGAACGAAGGGCTTTGGCGGTGCGTGGTAACATGCTGGCCCTGGGTTCGCTCGCTGTACGGACGAAGTTAAAGTGACGCTTTTTAAAGCTTACTGTCAGAATCTGTACACGGGGGGACTGTGGCCTAGCTGTGCCAAGCGGTCGCTAAACACCCTTCGTATTCAATACAACAACATATTCAGGATGATGTTGCGGCTTCCTCGTTTCTGCAGTGCGTCTCAAATGTTTGCGCAGGCAAGAACTGACTGCTTCCAAACTCTGCTCCGCAAGAAAGTGACATCGCTGTTAAACCGGGTGCGAGGGAGCGACAACAGCATCCTGAAGGTAATAGCAGATGATCCGCATGCACCTATATTGGGGCACTTTGTACGAACAATGACGGAGGTCAAAATTAGCACTCCCTCTGGATCACATGTACGGAGTGCCTCTTAGGTACATGACCAAGTAAACTTTGTTATTATTTATTATGCTCACTAACCCTATGTTTATAAGCGACTTTTTACTAACCCGTGGACTATGTTGTCTGAATAAATAAATTTTAATTGAAAAATTGGATTAAATTGAATATATGTACGATGAATGAATACCATGACGTCACACAAGTCACGAGCGTGCCCATGAAAAAGTTATCATTCTTAGACCTACCATACCTTCTACATGGGACCCATGCTGAACTTTTTGTTACAAGACCGCCCCTTGTTCCAGGTATTCGATGAACTTTATAAGAAACACCCAAACGAGCCCGCCATAGAAATCGGCTCTTTCTGGACACCGAGAATCTTCATCAAAGACCCAATAACATCCAAAACGTCTTGCAGATCGACTTTAACTCCTTCAACCATCGAGGAATGGAACCCCTTGATGGTGACTAACTCTCCGATAACATTCTTTTTCAAAACGGCGTGAGATAGAAGATGGTCCGTCAAAGCATGACCCCTACGTTCACAAGTTCATAATTGAAGAACATGTACTATATATTTGACGACAGTGCTCAAGATTTTATTGTTCATATCAAAGAGCACCCTGAACAGTTAGAAGAAGACATGTTTGAAACTCTCAGTTCGTTTTACAGCGCTACTATCAGTGCCGCTGTATTCGGCATCGATACTGAATCAATATTTGATTATTTTCTATTGAAAATGGCACGCAAGAGTACGGCATCGTTATTGAAGAGCTACATCAAGTTTGTCTTTAACCTACTGATTCCAAAACTATCTAAACCAAGATATGTGTCTATCTATGTAAAAGAATAAGTATTAGTTACACCCACGGAGCACGCCACTTACAACCGCTCTCCGGTCGTGTCACGCTGGTGTCTCATCGGAATATGAGTGTAAGGTACAGAGTGCACGTGTGTTTGCGCACACACTTGAGCACTATAATATATCCTGCGTAAGTACCTAGCTGATCGTTGAGATTGGCCGTAATCGGTTGGAGGATATTATATGTTATAACTTCCAGACACTGAACAAACAAGTGTTGATTTCACCACCATTAGCGTATGAGGCAGGCTTACCTACTCTCCAAATGCGCCATTGCGCCTGGGAAAGAAAAAATATCGAAAATAGCAATTTCCAGGGGCACTATTATAGTTATAATGGACTCTACACACTAATTATAATGGACAATATGACAAAACAACATTTTCTGAAATAAAAAATACTATTTCTAGATAAGAAACATAAAAAAAATTCAGAATGTTTACACAAATATTTATGGAGAAAAAAAATAAAATGTAAAAATCTTCCTCTGACGTCATCACTCGGCATGACAAATTAATAACCACATCACTATATATGTAGCAAGCTAATTAATAACGGTTTTGCTCATGTTGATTTAAGAAAAGTAAAATCTCTGATCATTAAATGACAAGACAAAAATGACAGTGACAGTAGTTACTAAAAGTCACCTAAAGTTTTTTATTGCACATATAGCACCGACATCACAATACGTTGAGCCTTAGATCTACGTAACTTCCGGCACATTAATTAATAATTAAAAAAAAATAATATGTTAATAAAAAAAACACATTTGATGATAATTAAAAAACTTCGCTCTTTTTTTTCTCGTCCTTCGAAAATGCATTTTTTTTTAAATTGAGTCATCCTACAAATTTAAAATGCTTGGTTTGACTAGTCGTAAGCCTCTTTGTCTGCAAAAAGTTTTTCAATTAAAAAGGTTTTATGGTGGACGGCGAGGAATAAGATACAATGTACATAATTCGCGTACAATGGCCGACGGAAAATTACTTGCATTGCTATTTCAGTGGCCATTTTCATTCAGTTTAAAATTGGTTTAAAATTCTTTGATGGGATAGTTTGTATGTAATTAAATGGTTGTAAAAGGAAAAATACACTGTAACATTTTTGTAGACAAACTTCAGTGCTTTATATCGGTAATCGCTTACCATCAGATCTGCTAGTCTGTCACCATCAGTCTGTGGCCATTATACTAATAAAACAAATATTTCCCCCAAATAACGTAGGGATTTTTATTTTTGAGATTAGACCCTGAGTTTCCTGAGGGAAAATGTTTGTAGCAAGTACCTTTAATGCCCTCGAGAATTTTTTCGGATTTTCAAAAATTACAGTGTTCATTGTCGAGACACTAGATGTAGATACGTAATAATATATGTACCTATACTAGATCCGCAGGAGAACTAAGGTCACAGACGTAGCCCAAAGGACTGCATGCCTCAAGTGGCAATGGCCAGGGCACATAGCGAGGAGAACAGACGGCCGTTGGGGCGGAAAGGTTCTCGAGTGGAGGCCACGTATAGGAAGTCGCAGCCGTGGCAGGCCTCCTACAAGGTGGACCGACGATCTGGTGAAGACCGCGGGAATCCATTGGATGCGGGCGGCACAGGACCGATCTGTGTGGAGAACATTGGGGGAGGCCAGGTCCAGCAGTGGACGTCAATTGGCTGATGATGATGATACTAGATACCAAATTGGCTTAAATTTGTTCTGTTTCACAATGCGACATGCGACGGAAGTTACATAAAGCTGCTGCAATAAACGGGTATTTCAAATAGGAACAAAAAAAAATGCAGTTTCCAGTGATAAAAATAGTCTAACTGCCTGTTTGTTTCAATATTTGTTTACGTTGAATAAAACTGAACTAAAAAATGTAAGAGACAATTTCGATGAAAGCTTATTTTGAGTACAAAAAATTATATGAGATGAATGCAGATTTTGCTACAACTATTGTAAAGTGCTTATCGACTGCCTCGGTGGCGCAGTGGTTAGAGGGTCGCACTTTAAAGCAACGGCTGCGCAAGAGGTCCCGAGTTCGATCACCGGGTCTGGCCAACAATTTGTACCTAAGTTTTCGGCAAGAAATTCTTAGTAGCAGCCCGGAGTCTGGAAGGCGGTCTTGTACCCCCGTGCCTCGGAAAGCTCGTTAAGCTGTTGGTCTGCGCCCGATCCCTCTCCGGTCGTGTCACATTAGTGTCCCATCGGATTATGAGGGCAAGGTAATAGAGAGTGCACTTGTGTTTGCGCACACACTTAAGCTCTATAATATATCCTGCGTACGTGGCTGATCGTTGAGATTGGCCGCCGTAGCCGTAATCGGTTGGAGGATAGGTATTATTATAAAGTGCTTATTATTAAAACTTATTTATCTTATGTGGAAGCATTTTTTGGAGGGAGATTGATGCTCAAGTCTCAAGAGTCTATCACGTTTTACACTTTGTGAGTCTTAAATACTCGATTCTTTTTGCGGTCTCAATTCAATTTTATACAACAGACAGATGTGCAGTAATATTATGGTGCTCGCTGAGAATCAGCGTCGGGGTTGGTCTCTTGGATCAGCACCGACTATTGCTGAGCGGCCGAATGTTTGCCACATACAGGGATAATGTTGTCCTGCTTTTCATTTATTATGTCTAGGTTATGTTCTAATTAAGTTTCCTTGTTTTGTATTGTGCCAAACAAAGTCATCATTCATTCATTCATTACCTACTTTACTTGATATTTCTATGGACTAATTTCACTTTCATATTCATAAGTTTAACTTGAATCATATGCTTCTTGTACTTAGGTGGTCCTGACAAGACTTGATGAACTTGTACTGTGCAGTGCCTGAGCAGGTGCACTAAACCTGCCTTCACTTGAAGAGTAGCATATCTGGCTGCGATGCACAGGCGGTTACCTTTCCCGAAACGGCATGTACAACTCCTTGTTAGCTCCTTGACTCCAATGCTCAGGATCAAACTTGCATTCGGATAGTATTTTCCATCATGATGCAAATTATAATATAGGCAAAAAAAGCTGCGTTAGCTGCATTGCTTTGTCAAAGTACCTATAGGAGAATGGATCCTCACAGCTTCGGTATACACTTTTTCTAATACTTTCTAACTATTACCGAAGAGGGATTAGGTGCAGGGCTTAACGTGCTCTCCGAGGCTCGGGGGTACTAAGACCGCCAACTTCCAGACTCCGGGCTAACACTGAGAATTTGTTAAACAGAAAAACTCAGGTACAAATTTTGGCCCGACCCGGGGATCGAACCCGGGACCCCAGCGGCAACCGTCGCTTTAAAGTGCGACCCACTAACCATTGCGCCACCGAGGCAGTCATAATACACTATAATATATCATACGTGGCTGATAGTTGAGATTGGCCGCCGTAGCCGTAATCGGTTGGAGGATATTATTATTTTTACTGGAGATCCCTCGCTGCTCCATAGTCGATTTAGGTAAATATCATTTGGTATTTCCCTACCTCAATTGTTTGTGTCCATACAATGGTGTGTGAATGGAACCATTAGTGGCGGCGAGTGATCGATGCTCCGATTCCCCAGTCCGCGAGTGAGCGGCTACAATCAATCACTGCAGATCCCTTCTCTCTGCAGAAGATGTCCGTAGGGTTCGCAGACATGGAAATGGTACTGCGATAGAGGTGTTGTCCAAAATTGTATGGGGGCTTGGCTAGGACCTGATTACAGTAGTTTGGAAAATGGCTACTCCAGCAGCAACACTTAGCCAATATCCAATTTCTTCATAATGGCTTCATTTATTGGTGTAAAAATAACTGAAAAACAAAGCAAAACACAAAAGCAAAAACCATCAACTCTTGAATGATATTTCGATGATAGCGTCTTTCAATTGTCAGATTTGACAGTACAAACCAGGGCGGCATCCTAAGTATAGGATTCGGCGGGTAGGGCTAAAACAAGCCGCATCGGCTAATGAAATTCAAAGGTTTAAAATTAGTGTCTAGTGGTTTTTTAGTGTACAGTGGCGGACAGGTCAAGCTATACAAAACTGTCAAATTTCCTCAATCGATTTCGAACTCAATGTGTGGTTTATAATCGAATGAAGAGATTTGATTATTTTTTAACAATTGATTTTTATTGATTAACAATATAAGGTTTATAATCGAATATAGCTTGATGTGTCCGCCACCGTACAAATTTGCTGTTTATTTGTACAGTGAAGTGCCGAAAAGTGATCCTAATAATAAGAATCGTTGGACTGTATCGCTTTTAACACTGCTATTGTGTGTCGAGTCTGTTGTCTCGTGACAACTTGCTTGGACCTTATAGAGTCTTAAAACCCGCGATTGCTTTTAAAGTGATATTCGCTGAATAAGTAGGTCAATAAAACGTAAAAACACCGGCGTTTTATTGAGTGTCTGTGATTTTGCCTGACTTCAACTGTTGACTACCTACTTATTCTGAATAAGTTTCTTGACATTGGCAAATTAACTTTAGGCAATTGGCAAATTAACTTCTTTCTAAATATTAAAAAAAACCTTAAGTCTATGGTACAGAATATTGGTTACCTATGCCAAAGTGACATTTGACATTGGTTATTATTTTCAGTCTACGGCAGGCGTGAGTATCCTCTGACGTCATATTGTATTCTTCATTGAGAGTAAAACTATTTAATGGTTTTCTGAATTGCACCACGTAACTGTATGATGACTTCTTTTTGTATTTTACCGAAATCAGCAGTTTTTTTTGATTTTTTGGAATACTGTACTATGACCTAGCCAATTCCTGGACATTTCCTTACATCATGACCCTTTTTTAGGGTTCCGGATTTCAAAGGGAAAATACAGGAACCCTTGTAGGATCACTTGACGATCCGTTTAGTGCAGTGGTTTGAGCGCCGGTTGAGACGCAAGGTCTCGGGTTCCATTCCTGTATCAACACAAATGTGTTGAAATGTAAATGAAACAGATATTTGTGTTGTGTATGGATGATTGTGGTACATACCTTCGTTGTTTCTGGTTTCCATAGTACAAGGAAACACCATAGTTTGGGACCAACTGCCGCACTCAGAGACGTCAATTACGCTAAATGTTCACTTACTTAATTATGGAGAGTCTTTATGCGTATTGAAATAAGGATCAATATTTTTTCTTAAGTAATAATTATAGTTAATTTGACGTCTCTGAGTGCGGCCGCAAGAACCGCAATGTATGTGATGTTTTTGACTTATTTATTTTAATATCACTTGTTTGTCAGTCAGTCCTTTCATGGCTGATTCTCCGAAAATTTGACCTTCCGGTTTCTTCGCGTCTCAATTCCATGGGCTCAAAAATATTGTTCAAATTAGAATTTTAAATTGAAATAAGAACACGTAAAGATACCTACCCTACTTTCAATTTAAACTTCTTCTGATTTCAATATAAACTTCTAATTTGAGCAATATTTTTGAGCCTGTCAAATTTCTGAGAATCACTCTCATCTGTTACATCAAAGATATCTTCGAAACGTATCTGAAGGATAGGTGTAAATTAATAGAGAGTACACATACATTTAAAGTGTCTACACATCATCATCATTCAGCCCATTTAAGTCCCCACTTGCTGGGGCACGGGCCTCCCTCAATCACATGAGGGGTAATTGCCATACTCACCACGCTTGGCAGACGGGTTGGCGAGGGTTTTGATATAAATGCAGAGTTTTCCTTCTCTGGGTGCTGATGATCGTGCCAGCAGCTTTACCTTAGTCGCCTTTTACGACACCTCGGTAAGAGTGAGGGTGGCCTATTCTACTCTGCCGGGGACCACACGGCCACACATGTCTACACATACATTTGTACAAAATGACATTTCCTACGTACTTAGGATGATCGGTAATCTGCCAGTGTTTTTTGTGGCTGTTCCGTACTTGATGCCGTCGCTTTTATTCATTATAATGAATGATATACGACAGTAAAGTTGTTCATAAGGTCTTACTGACCTACTGGTTTAAATAACAGTAACTGTTATACTCGAGCTAATTACTCGTGGCAGTCTGTGCCATATTTTATTAATTTATTAATGAATGAAATTCTCTACCACCTGCCGCGAGTCCTTGCGTGTAATCCTCCTCGTAATCTCTAGTTGCGTCCAAAACTGTCGTTTCGAAAGCAAGGGGTACACTTGGACCTCATGGTTCAATTCCAGAATTCGGGAGGTCTGGTAATTACAATAAAGCAATTGCCGTCGTCTAAACTTCACAACGGTGTGGTCGCCGTGTGGTCGCCCGGCAGAGTAGAATAGGCCACCCTCACTCTTACCGAGGTGTCGTAAAAGGCGACTAAGGTAAAGCTGCTGGCATGATCATCAGCACCCAGAGAAGGAAAACTCTGCATTTATATCTAAACCCTCGCCAACCCGACTGCCAAGCGTGGTGAGTATGGCAACTACCCCTCATGTGATTGAGGGAGGCCCGTGCCCCAGTAGTGGGGACTTAAATGGGCTGACGATAATGATGATGAAACTTCACAACCGGGCAACCATTAGACAGGGAAACCAGACCAACTGGATCACGGTTACATGTTCATTATCTCAAATAATGTAGATACAGTTACGTGCACTAATAAATATACAACCTCATATATGTCGTGTCTGGGTGTAATATATGTATTAAAGTATATACGAGTATTTGTTGTCTGATATCTGTAACACAAGTGCTTAAGCTACTTAGTACGGAATCAGGTCAACGTATGAGATGTTGTGAGAATTATTATTATTATTAATATGAACCTTATGACGTTCTGGTCGCAGGCATCGGCTGTTTGCGCCTCCATCGTGTCGCACGGTGGCGCAGTGCGCAGTCGCTGGTCGCATGCATCATACGCATTAACGCGCTCTTGCTACATCCAGAATTTGATATATTAACAGATAAAATTAAGTCTTTGTTAAATCAAATTGATATTTGTAAATACAATAGCTGTTAAATGTTTGTATTGCATAATTATGTAATTGGGTTCTTCCGGTTTAATTATATAAATAAATAAATTATTGTTCCGCCTTAAAGCGACGGGTAGGGCACACTAGCGACGCCAATTGATTTTAATTTTTAGCTACTAAACCGGATCTATTTTAAACAATTTCGGGGTTACAACCTCTCGGCAAACACACTATTTATTAAATAACCATGCAAAAATTAAATAACCATGAAAAAATTTATTCGCGTACAAAAACGAACACAACCTTTGTGCATGGTTATTAAATAAATAGTAAAAGTATTTGCGGAGAGGTTGTAACCCCGAATATGTTTAAAATAGATCCGGTTTAGTAGCTAAAATTTAAAATCGATTGGCGTCGCTAGTGTGCCCTACTCGTCACCTTAAGTCGAAGTCGAGGTGTTTACATTTCATTGCAGGCGACAGTACACAAAGTTTTAATTTGAAAAACTATCTGTGCCGGTTGCCTTACAATGGTTTTCCTCATCGCAGAGCTAATGGTAGAAATATGCACATAGATTTGAAAAACTAGAAGTATGACTTTTTTATATATATGAGAGGTAGCAGACGAGCAGACGCATCACCTGATGGTAAGCAATTCCGCCGCCCATGGACACCCATAACACCAGTGGAGTCACAAGTGCGCTGCCAACCTTTTCCCCTTCCCGCCCATTGGGCCTCCGGTAACCTCACTACAACACAGCGCAGGCGCTGCTTCACGCCGGTCTTCTGTGAGGCAGTGGTATCACTCCGGTCGAGCCGTCCCATTCATGCCTAAGCGTGCCTCTCCCAGGTATGTGCTAGGATTTAAACCACGATCCCACGTATGAAAGGCACGTTCTTATTATGAGCTACCATCGCTCTCTTTGTAGCTAGTACAATATTCTATTTCTTCTTCTTCTTCGTGCGGGCTTTCCGCAATCAGGCAGCAGTTGTGCCAATTCCGCGTGCTGAGGGTGAAGTCGGCTGGTGTCACTCCAACCAGCCGAGTTCTTCAAGGAAACCTATCAGCGCCTTGGTGTTGCTGAAGATTTCCTGGAGACTGCTTGGGATTCCCATTTAGTGTGCCCGGTTGTTGGGCACCCCTATGGACTCTAATAGTACATGAGCGGCGGTTTCCTTCTTTCTCCATGCATGCTCTGCATAGAGGGCTGTCTATAACACCTAGATTGAACAGATGTTTGTTAAAACTGCCATGCCCCGTTAGGACAATATTCTATTTAAAGGGCCAGCGACTCACGTACAGCAACTTTGTTCTCGCGAACAGAAAAATGTAATACTATCCCGAGAGCTATCCCGGGCAGGGAATGCCACCCCTAATCCCGCGGGGGACGCGCGAACATTTTTCAATCAGCCGTCGCTCGCGCCTAATCGACCGATGGAGAGACTCACTGTTCGCTCCAATTCTACGTGGAATGTGTCCCTCATGCTGGAGATAAAGGAGCGATGGAGCGGAGCCTATTGAAGGATACGACACTGAAAGAATGTAAAAAATCGGGAGCTACGCTTTGGCATGAATGGGTTGGGATCATTCCGGATGGCGCCCGTATGGGTAATAGGTTCGTCCTACAGCCCACGACGCCTTCCCATTTAAGGGCGATGAGGGAAAACCGCTGGGGTTTAGTCGGTATGCCTCTGGCCGGCTTCTCGTTAGGAGAAGCCCCCGCCAGAGGAGAGCCCGACATAACCCTCCTGCTCCCCAGCAGGAGGGTATGCATAAGGCGCCGCCACTAGGCGGCGACGTCGGCCATTGCACTACGGGCCGGCGGCATTCCCCAGCGAGAAGAAAAAAAAAAAATGATACCTCGTAGATAATCGGCGTGTAGCAGCGCCATTGCTGTGTTTCGCCGAGTGAGTGAGGGCACTGAAGACCCGGGGGCAGGGGAGTTTAAAAGAGCAGAAAACCGGCGTGAATCAGCACTGTGCTGTGATTCGCTGCGTGAGTCCTCACTCACTGGAGTACTGGAGGATCAATCCAGGGGAACGGGGATTTAAAGGTTGACAGCGCACTTGTGACTCCACTGGTGTCGCAGGTGTCTAATATGGGCGGCGGCAGTAGCTTACCATCAGGACGATCTATCTGCTTAAAAAAAAACTTGTATCCCTACTCTGGTGTTACCAAACACCAGGTCATCCTTCTGTTTGTCTGCCTTCTACGTAGAATGTGTCCCACGTGCGTGTGTGTGTGTCATACTGGAGCGATGGAGACATGCCTATTTGTAGGATAAGATACTGAAATAATATAAAAAACCGCCCAAGTGCGAGTCGGACTCGACCATGAAGGGTTGCAAAGTATTAAATTTAGATAAAATTCAGTAGTTACCTCAACATAATTTTTAAAGACCTATCCATAGATACGCCACACGTATGGGTTTATGAAAAAAAAAATTTAGAGTTTCAGTTCTAAGTAGGGGCCCCCAAAAATATTTTTCCTTATTTTTGTGTAAAAATCGCAATGCGGTTAACAAAATACATTTATTTACCAAGTTTCAATAGTAGAGTTCTTATAGTTTCGGAAAAAGTGGCTGTGACATACGGAAGGACCGTCCGTCTGTCTGGACAGACATCATGAATCTATAAGGGTTCCGTTTTTTGCCATTTGGGTTCCGGACCCTAAAACAAGTGGGGCAGGGGAAGTCGGCGGTGCACTGGTGACCTCACCCCTCTGGTGTTGGTATTCTCTGTCCATGGGCGGCGACAATGGCTTACTTTATTAGGTGATCCATCTGTCACCTATCACAGAAAATAATCGTCATGTTTCTCTAGTCAGTTAAAATTTGACCGTGGGAGAGCTACGCTTCGGCTTCGACCAGAGTGTTACCACCACGGCCTCACAGAAAACCAGTGTGGAGCAGCACTGTGCTATGTTTTGATGCGTGAGTACCGGAGGCCCAATCCGGGGGAAAAGGCTTGAAGGTTGGCAGCGCACTGGTATCGCGGATGTCCATGGGCGGCGGCAATCACTTACCATCAGTTGATCCGTCTGCTCGTCTGCCACCTATAAAAAAAAATGCTTGATAATAAATCTAACATTTCTCGCATTTACCAAACTATGATATTACGACACCTTGCGCCTTGTATTGAAAAACTGTTCCAGTAAAAATTGAATCTATAATTACAAATAATCGAATTAGAGCATATGCATTACCCACATTAACGATTGCAGTTCCTCAAATACCGACAGGTTCAACAAGTCAGTCCAAACCCGCATTGTACCAATAACCCATCACAATGAGAGGGTAAAGATGTTTGGAATGGCTTGCAGCGGCGGCGAACGCTGAATGTAGTCTGCCCGCCGGATAATCGCTAGAATAACAGCCAGGGATGGCCAATGTATCGATGGTTATGCCTCGCTTATTGGCAGCGTGTTAGCACAAAATAATTAGACCTACATCGCGAGCTAAACTCAAATCTAATCTGAAATAGAAATAAATTAAATTATTTAACTGCATTCTGCTGCACTGCTGCAGATTCGCGTACAGTGATTTTGGCATGATTCATTATGAATGACAGAGACAGACATGCGAGAGAGACACGATACGGTATATAACAATAACTATAACGAACTTCCTCTTAAGGTCATATAGAGTCGCCGTTGCCGAGCAACCTTTCTTTGACTAGGTACTTATTTTGTGGTGACGTTTTGTGCATACGAAAGGGCGTACATATCTACAGAGCTGCCATCGCTTCTAACTCTGAGTCTATGCTAGTGGCATAATATCGACTTATGGTCGTCAATAGTAATAATCGAGCGAGGATTTGGACAGCCTGCGTGCAGACGTGACTGCGGCTAATGAGTGAGTTCCTTCGTGAGCCAGAGCAGAAGTTTATACAGACATCCCGACAAATTGTGATGGCAAGTTTAGCTGGAACCATGGCTATTTTGCTTTGGAAATCGGTCTCTCAGTTGGCTCAGTCAATTCTTCTGGCATCACATCGACCTAGGGTCGTTATCATCATCATCGTCAGCTCATTTAAGTCCCCACTGCTGGGGCACGGGCCTCCCTCAATCACATGAGGGGTAATTGCCATACTCACCACGCTTGGCAGACCGGGTTGGCGAGGGTTTTGATATAAATGCAGAGTTTTCCTTCTCTTGGTGCTGATGATCATGCCAGCAGCTTTACCTTAGTCGCTTTTTACGACACCTCGGTAAGAATGGGGATGACCTAGGGTCGTCCCTAGCAATAATCGGGCGAGGCATTAGGACAGCCTGTGTGCAGACGTGACTGTTGCTAATGAGTAATAGTTCCTCCGTGAGCCAGGGCAGAAGTTGATACCGACATCCCGACCAGTTGTGATGGCAAGTTTAGCTAGAACCATTGCCATTTTGTTTGGGGAATCGGTCTCTCAGTTGGCTCAGTCTATTCTTGTGGCATCATATCGACCTAGGGTCGTCCCTAGTAATAATCGAGCGAGGCATTAGGACAGCCTGCGTACAGACGTGACTGCGGCTAATGAGTGATAGTTCCTCCGTGAGCCAAAGCAGAAGTTTATACCGACAAATGGTGATAGCAGGTTTAGCTGGAACTATTGCGGTTTTGTTTAGGGAATCAGTGTCTAGATGCCTTATTTTATGCTTTGTTTAACGACTGTTTCCTTTGTGCGTATTATATTGCTTTAAGGTATAAAATATAACATAGCTGGTTAAACACTATAATAACTTATACAGTTAACAACAAAATCTTCTTGGATGGCTTCATTTATCATGCTAAAATTTTTAACAACAATGCGAAATCCTCATTCTATTTATGTTTAATGGTAGCGGGACGGACCTTCAATGCTTCACGAACCGGATGTACCCGCTGATAGACGATTTCTTCATCATTTCTTCATCACTAAAGATCATGCCATCTCGTTCCAATACGCAAAAGGGGCTGGGACGAGTTAAGTTCCGGAACTCTTCTTAAATCGTATTTTGTAATAAGGGGGCAAGAGTTGAGAAAAAGTAAACGATGGAGCGAGTAACATGTTGCGATGATATTCTCTAACCACGCAGATTAAACTGCAGGGCGCAGCTTATAAATTCATACAAGTAAGAGAAAATATTCACGAACCATTTTCTTGCACTGAAAACGCAAAACTATTTGTTTGTTCTCATTATAATGCGAGGAGCCCACGTCGGCAGTTGGCCTTAATGTCTCCTATCCCGACTGTTCCGCGGATTTATCGACCCGACAGGGAAGAGAATCTTCTTCTTTTCGCATAATGGTATGCTATGAAGCTATGAATGGTGCCATGAAGCTTTCACCTTTGATTTGTAGTTTGTTTGTTTACGACTGGCTTCATATAAATATAGTAAATACATAATACATATTTCACAACATCGCATACATTGGTCTGACTCTGAAATAGGTAGCTCAAGCATCTGTGTTACGGATATCAGAACTAACAGCGGAATTACAAATACAGGGTGTATCTGTGAACATTTACATCCCTTTAACCACATGTACTACCAACCAATCTGAACAACATTTGTTCAACGACTTTTCGAAATTCATCGAAAATTTTTTCGACTTCCCATCCAAAATGACCAATTCACGTTATCGACTTTGTAAGAAAAGTTGAATTTTTTTCATGCGAATTTACAAAAGTGATAAAACAAATTTTGTTCTTAATGGTTAGTAGAACACATGGTTGAAGGGATGTAAATGTTCACAAATACACTCTGTATATACATACAATACTTTTCATTGTAAATAAATTATACATAGAAAACACCCAGACCAATACAAATAGACATGTTCGTGCACACAAATGTTTGGACTGTGCGGTGATCGAACCCGCAACCCTTGTACCAGTGGCAGCGTTCATAACCACTGATCAAAACGGGTCGTCTCATATAAAAAACATTTAGTTTTATTTTGTGATTGGTGGCAAACGGATCATCTGATGGTAAACGACTGCCCCATGGCAAAACCAGTGGAGTCACAAGTGCGCTGCCATTTCCTGCTTCTCCCCAAAATACGGTACGGTAAACAAACACACCACATGCGCTATTTTAAATCGCTTATCCATGAGGTCGTGGTTGGTATCTCCGTCGAACCGGCCCATTTATTCCGAAGCGTGACTCTCCCACGGTCAATTTTATTAAAGAATATAGGTATTAGCCATACGCATACGGCAGACGGTAGATAGATAGATAAAACGCACTTGTGACTCCACTGGTGTCGCGGGTGTCCATGAGCGGCGGCAATCGCATACCATCAGGTGATCCGTCTATTCGTCTGCCACCTATCACATAAAAAACCGTCTGTCCCGAGTCTTTGTGTAGTTTAAGGCGACGGGTAGCCCTAACTAGCGACACCATTCGTTTAATTGTATCTACTAAACGGATCTATTTTAAACAAAATTCGGCGTGACAAACCTTCGGCAACACTTTATATATTTAAATAACGTAGGCATGACACTAGCACAACATATTCAAGTAAATGAACAACAGATAAATAATTATATTGAAAATCTTCCATCACAAATAAATTCGATAGGACTAATGAAGCAGATAATTATGAAATTGCAGTTATAATTAAAAATCTTAAGCCCCAGTCTGCTTCTGGCTGGGATAATATCCCTACAAAATTTATTCAAATGGCCTCTAAAATAATAGTACCTATAATTACCCATCTCTCTAATATATGTTTTAGGAGTGGCCGATTTCCAGAACCTCTAAAACGCGCCCTAATTCTCCCAATTTTTAAGAATGGAAACAGAGACGAAGTCAGCAATTACAGGCCCATATCAATTTTATGTGTTTTCTCTAAAATTTTGGAAAAATTAATCAACAACCGCCTTCTCGACTTCATTAAATCACAAAACCTTCTCTCGAATACTCAGTATGGCTTTCGTAAGGGTATTAGTACTGAAGATGCTATACTAGATTTAACTACTAAAATCACTAAACAAATAGATCAGAAACAAAAAACATTATGTTTATTCCTTGATATAAAAAAGGCTTTTGACACCGTCTCTGTTTCTATCTTACTACGCAAACTTGAGAGAATGGGTATACGAGGTATTTTTCTAGATCTATTAAAAGATTATTTATTTAACAGAACACAAAGAGTCACACTTAGTAATTCTATACATAGCACAGATATCGCAGTAAATAATTATGGAGTCCCACAGGGAAGCGTACTCGGGCCTACCCTATTTTTATTATACATTGATGACCTAACCAGATTAAAACTAATAAACAGCCACATAATCTCCTATGCTGACGACACTGCGTTACTTTTTCACAGTACTAATTGGAATGACGTGTTTAAAAATTCTCAAGATGGCCTAGACACAGTAATTAAATGGTTACAAACTAACTCTTTAACATTAAATGCCGAAAAAACAAATTACATAACTTTTACAATTAATAAATCTACACAACCAGTCCAAAACCTAAATATAATTGCCCACACATGTGCCCTTAACAATTCATACACTTGTAGTTGCACAAACATCAAAAA